>CAKOAT010273266.1:0-29397 GCA_932364175.1 Eruca vesicaria subsp. sativa | reverse complement strand
GTGGTATTTATAGAAATTTTCGAATCTGAGCATTTACTAGGAAATTGCTAGGAAAAGTAGGTACAAAACACGTTTTTGATTAATATTCGATATTTTCTATCCATTTCCTCTTAATTTCGTAGTAACAAATCCTTTCCTCCTAATTTCGTAGTAAACATTTACTAGGACTTTACGAGGAAAGGTTTTACTATGCCTTTACGAGGAAAATAACATTTTCCTCGTAAGGGCCTCGTATATTTACTTCGCGTTTACGAGGAAACTCTTTTCTCATAAGTTTACGAGAACTTTACGAGGAAAAGAGGTTTCCTCGTAAACTCGAAGTAAACTCGTAGTATTTTTACGAGGAAATGTTTTCCTAGTAAATTTTCCTAGTAATGCCTTAGTTTTCTTGTAGTGAACCAACTGGTTTTCCTTAACCGGATGTGATTTCCAAAAATAATAAAAATAAATAAAAATTCTGAAATCATCATTTTATCAATTCTCTTAGGCCTTTCTATATATCACAACTCGGGATGATACATTTCACCCTTTCTCAAAGAACGAAACGTCCTCGTTGCACCCCACAACATGTCTCAAGATGCATCTCGGGTTGGAACCGAGATGACTAACTAGCTCTGATACTACTTATAATGCACCGCCTGTCCACGGCTAATGGGCCACCTACACTCACTCACTCGGCCCGTGGGCCCCATCCCATTCCAACGGTCGGTTCATTAATTTTTTCAAGATCCGACTTGTTTATTGACCATGCAATCACCACCTGATCTTTCTTTGTGTTTTTGCCTCACTCGCACGGTATTGCGAATCACTTTCCGATAGGTCACTCATCCTTTCACTACTCCAGCTCATGCACGCTTAACTCTGGACTTCTAAACAGATGTGTGACGGAAAAGGTAAGTCAACTTTGGTAACATAGGTAGCTAAATCAATTCTCTTAAGCCTTTCTGTATATAACAACTTGGGATGTTACAAAACTATGGAAGATTATGTTGGCTGAGTTGTAACATTATCTTCAGACGCTATTTTCTATTTTTCCTTGGCCTTCCTCGAGGTCTCTTAGTTGGTTTAGGCAAGACTTCACCCTTGCATCAACGTACATGGTGTTCAACTTGTTGATAGTTGTTACATGTTTGTAAGTGCGATAAGAGGAAAGAAATATATGTTAAAAGACAAATGATACTACTCAATGTCAAATAAAGTAAATGTGTAGTAAATAGTAATACCATTTGGATTTTTTTCATGTGCAGACATAACTTGAGATGGAAGAACTTCATTTACCTCACGAATTTTGTCATTGGTTTTTGTTGTCTTCCAAGCATGATCATATCCGGAGGAAGCATACCTACAACACCAGTGTGAGTTTTTCACAGTTGCTTCCCGTTCACAGGATGAAGCAATGAACTCTAACATAGCTTCCACTTCTCAATTGATTACAAATTGGAGACAATTGTTTCTAGTAGCTTTGTTTCTCTATATTCAGTCAACATAGAAGACATTATATGACAACATGGTATGCCACTCGCGTCATGCCGTGCAAGTACAAGAAACAGCACCTCGAACATACACTCGATATTTATTTCTATCATGATCCACCTCATACCATTCTCTACCTGAAGGAAGGGGATGACACCATTTAAGATTTTTTTTTTCTTTTTTCTTTTCATTATAGCTCTTTTCTTTGGTGTGATCAGTCCAGTAGCAATATGCTTCTCTTTGATTTTAACATGTTACTGGATATAACATGTCTCTTTATGTCCTCTGCCAATGCGACCACTCATTTCTGTTGAGCATCTTTTAAATCATCGTTATATGTCTCTCTGTGACTGTTTTCTACAGGAACAAACTTTGAAAGATCATTAAAAATTCTCTACAATAACAAAAAAAAACAGAGTAATGTTAATCAAGTGTAATACATATGAAAATGATTTATAAAAGTAAAGATACACATTTTTGATATCTTGACCAGTTAGAAACCACACTTCTTTTCACTTCTTCATAAGCTTTAGGTCTTACACTCTTCGTCTTCTTGAGTTTTCTATCAAACACTTGCTTGTTGTATGCTCTTGCACACTTTCAAAATAAACCATACAAATTTCATGACTCACTATTTCTTTTCCTCAAGTTGGACCAAAAATGTCTAGCACACATTCTATGTTCAGCATAATGACATCTTTGATAGCATATATCAGTCCTTTCTGCTAATCTGATGATAAAGCAAGTCTATTTTCCAACCCCAAGTCCAAATCTTCTTGTAGCAATGTCATGAACCACTCCCAGTTAACTTTGTTGTCTACTGGAACAACAGCTGACGCAATGACAAATATTTGGTCATCTGGCTCTTTTCCACAACAGTCAAGAGTTGTCTTTTCATCTCTCCTTTAAGAAATGTTTCATCCAAATGAATTACACGTCTACATGCATTTTTCCATCCACGTTTTTGGGCTTCAAAGCATGTGTAGAACTTTTCTAAAACCTTAACCCTTGTCTTTAATGTCATGATTGAACCATGATTCAATTCACAAGGATCTTCTGCATAATCAAACATGCTAGTGAACTGCTCAGCATATCCATCATTAATTATGTGTAACATGATTTATCTTGCACTCTGGCATTTCGATTTTGGAACCCGGAGACCTTCGATTAGCAACCTTTGCATCATCTGATCCACACTCAGCTTTTGAATAGTCATAAGTTCATTCAGAAAATCAAATGTTATATATAAATTTGTTTGAACTATTAGATAAAAAGTATGAGTGAAAGTGTCGGATATCTCACAACCATATTAGTAGCCGGCTATTTACTGACGCATATATCCTCCAACTACAACAATCTTGTACACATACTGCAGCTACTTTCTTACTTTCAGATTTTTGAAAATGGATATTGACCTTCTCTTTAGTAGCATACTTATCAATCTTTTTCTTACAACTTTCTTTGGAGAAAAAAATATTGACCAACAAAAAAAGAATTTGAGAACCGATCATCTGAATCATCTATCTCGGTATGATCACTGTAAATGTCAGTAGGTTCATCATCAGTTTCAGGTTCTTCTTCCTTTTCCTCTTCTAAAACCAGCATATCTTCCAAGTATGGCTCATCATCTCTAACAACATATAGATTCATAATTTTCAATTCATGAGTGCAATTAATCATTTCCGCAACATCAACATCTCCCAACAATTCCTTTTGACTATTATCTTCTCTTGATCTAAATATGAAACTTACGCATATTATCTACATAACCTTCATTCTAATAGATAACCTTCATACCTACTAGCATTGATACATTTAGACTTTCAAACTATACTTTACATCGTCTTATATCACCACCAATATGTAAACCCTCAGAAGTTCAATATCCACCCATATATAACCTAAAGAAACTTGTCCTGCATCAACATAAATAAATCATGTATAAGTCAATGTTCTTAATAAATCTGTTATGCTAAACTTTTGATGAAAAAACAGAGACACACACGACAAAGTTTCTTCGCCACTAAATCCCTAGAATTATTCAAAGAAAGGAAAAATAAAAATATGGACTCATACATAATGTGGTGACTCACATAAGATGACCCTAAACTCACGTAACATTAAGGCAAAAATAATGTGAAAACAAAAAAACAAAAAAAAAGAATTTGATTTATTGTATCATCTTTGACCATATAGACGCAATGAGTATGGTTCTCTAGTCTTCAAATCAGATTAACAATCTCTGTCTCTGTCGCCCATCTCTTGTTCAACTATTTATGATTCTAGGATTTATTGTTGTGTGTTAATGACCTCCATGTTAAATATTGATTCTCCTTTTTGATCTACACGTGTAAAATATTAGTCATTGTCATCTTTATAGGTGTCACTTTATGCTGATACCTAAACATACGTGTCCCTTCTTGTCTCTCCTATAAATAAGGGTCACTCTCCTTTGTTTGGAATGCATCAAGAAAATAATAAGAACTCTCTCTCGTACTCACTCCAAACATAAAAAGAAAAAATTATATTACATCCTTCTTTTGTCAAGTTACCATCACTCCTTACATTCACCTTAATTCTCAACACGTTATCAGCACGAAGCTCTGGTCCCTATATTAAACAAGGTTATACCGTGAGGTAATTTTAATTTATGTATTTCAATAATTTTTATTATTGTAATTTTATTATTGTTTCGGAGTAAGAGACTAGGCCTTCTCCGTTTATTTTTCGGAATGATAGACGTTGCCTTTCCCGACTGATCGATAAGATGGCTATACCGTCACGATCAGAGAAACACGTGATAGGTTTTGCCTCCGTGAACAAAAAGATCAAAATGGATGACTATGTCACCTCGGATCTTTAATAAAAATGAAAGGTCAAAAATGGTAGACTAAGTCTCCTCGGACCTTGAATAAAAAGAAAAGGTCAACATGGTAGACTATGTCTTCTCAAGCCTTGATAAAAGTGATCAACATGGTAGACTATGTCTCCTCAGATCATTTGGAAGGCTAAGCCTCCAATTTTATTTATGCTTTTAAATTTCTGCGATTTAAATTTATGCAATTTAATTTATGCCTTTATTTATGACTTTAATTTCTGCATTTAAATTATGCATTTAAATTCTCGTCTTTATTATATTTTTAATTATTATTCTATTAATACAGTTATCATGTCGAATCTGACAAAGCTCGAAATAAATGCCCTGGATATTACGAGAAATAATTATATGACCTGGGCAGTGGGTGCAAAGATGCACCTGAGAGGAAACAGGCTTTTGGAAACCATCGATAATACAAAAACGGTGTCGGATGAGAAAAAAGAATAAAGCCATGATATTTTTACGACACCACATACATGATGGTTTAAAAGATGAATATATTACGAAAGAGGAACCTTTGGACCTCTGGCAATCTTTAAAAGAGAGGTTCGATCACCAGAAATATGTGATCTTACCAAAAGCTAAACACGCGTGGATCCATCTCCGGTTCCAAGACTATAAAAGTGTTAGTGAGTTTAATTCCGCTATGTTCGGGATTACATCAAGGATGATGTTATGTGGAGAGAAAATAAGTGATTATGATATGATCGAGAAACTCTCTCCACGTTCCATCCTGGAAATATAGTCCCGCAGCAACAATACCCGGCGAGTGGATATACCCGTTATTCGGAGTTGATGGAAGTCCTCCTTGTAGCGGAGGAGAATAATCAACTCGTGACTTTAAACCATCAGGCTCGTTCCACTGAATCTGCTCCATTTCCTGAAGCAAATGTTGCATCATCCAGTTATGATAATTGGAGAGGACGAGGTCGTGGACGTGGTCGAAATCATGGTTGTGGAAGAGGACGAGGAAGAAGATTCTGTCCATATGATAAAAGAAATAATAAATATCTCCACGAAAATGGAAAAGGTGAAAGGGGCCAGGATAATAAAAAGCAAACAGGAGTTTGCTACAGATGCGGTATGAAATGGCATTGGGCACATGTTTGTCGTATGCCAAAACATTTAGTCGATCTGTATAAAGAATCTCAAAAGAGAAAAGAGAAAGGAGGTGAAACAAACTTCATCTCTGATGAACCCGAGCCATCCATTCATGGTTTAAATGATGATACTCATCTCGACGTATCAGACTTTCTGATTGAGCCAAAGAGTATCGATGAGTAAAACAAGATCGATGTGATATAAGTTTACTATATTATAGTATCTATATCTTTTATTGTACGATATACGTTATGTTTCTTGTTTAGTAATGCATGTTTTATGTTATGTGATATAAGTTTAATAATACATGTTTTCAAAAAGAATGCCAAACTTTGAGACTATGGATGGAGATATGTGTTTGGCAGATAGTGCTACGACGCACACGATAATCAAAGATAAGAAATATTTCTCCAGTCTCAAAATAAAAGATTACGCTGGAAGCATAAGTACAATATCTAGTAATGCAAAGATTATAATGGGCTCTGGTAGAGTGAAATTTTCAATGCCAAGGGGGACAATATTTGAAATAAGTAATGCATTATACTCCCCCGAGTCTAATAGAACTTGTTAAGTTTCAAGGATAGTCAAAGAAATGGATACCATATTGAGACTATGTGTAAAGATGGCATTGAATTTCTTTGCATTAAGTCTGAGGGGAAACATATATAAGAAGAATTAAAAAAGTTATGCTCTAGACTATATTGTACAAGAATACACATGACTGAGTCCTATGCCGTGGTAAGCATAAAGTTTACTGATACATTTAAAATCTGGCATGAGAGGCTAGGACATCCTGGTTCAGTCATGATGAGAAAAATAGTGAAAAATTCAAATGGCCATCCGTTGAAAAAACGGAAGAATTTTGCAGACGGGCGAGTTTATATGTAAAGCATGTTCTCAAGGAAAATTTATAACTCGGCCATCACCAGCAAAAATAGGCAATGAATCACCAATGTTTTAGAAAGAATACATGGTGATATATGTGGGCCGATTCACCAACCGTGCGGGCCGTTTAAGTATTTCATGGTATTGATTGACGCATCTAGTAGATGGTCAAATGTGTGTCTTTTGACAACACAAAATACAGCTTTCGCAAAGTTCATTGCCCAAATAATAAGGCTGAGAATGCAGTTTTCAGGATATACCATTAAGAAAGTAAGGCTTGATAATGCTGGTGAATTTACATCGCAAGCCTTTAATGATTATTGTATGTCAGTGGGGATTGATGTGGAACATCCAGTGCCCCATGTTCATATACATAATCGCATGGCCGAGTCATTAAGTAAACGGTTGCAGTTGATTGCATGGCCGTTGATTTTGAGGACAAAGCTCCCAATTTCAGTATGGGGTCATGCTATTTTGCATGCGGATGCACTAATTCGGTTAAGACCGAGTGCATATCATAAGTACTCCCCATTACAATTGGCGTCTGGGCATGAGCCAGATGTATCCCATCTCCATGTCTTTGAGTGTGCGGTCTATGTTCCAATAGCTCCACCACAAAGGACAAAAATGGGCCCACAGAGGAGATTGGGAGTATATGTGGGTTATGTGTCACCAAGTATAATAAGATATCTGGAACCAGTAACTGATGATATGTTTACGGCACGATTTGCCGATTGTCATTTTAGTGAAGAAGAATATTCAGCGTTAGGGGGAGGAATTAGAGAAATTCCTAAAGAGATTACTTGGTGTACACCATCGTTGTTACACCTTGATCCCCCTACAAATCAAAGAGAGCTGGAAGTTCAGAAAATTGTGCATTTGCATAATTTTGCAAACCAGTTACTAGATGCGCTCACAGATACGAGAAGGGTGACAAAATCATATATACCCGCTGAAAATGTCCCATCAAGAGTTGTTGTTCCTAAAGAACACACTGATGGAGATACAATGAATGAGCCTAGGGTTTAGTTAAAGAGGGGGAGACCTGTGGAGTCTAAAGATAAAAATCCCCGGAAAAAAAGAAATTGGTTGAGCAAAAAGGAAAGGTTCTAGAAGAACCTGATAGTGAAAGATGTCTGAAAGAAGGCATAGATGAAAAGGTTCAAGAAGAACCAAATAAAGATAAGGATCCAGATGACGAGGAGAGAACAGAAAAATATGAGATTTCTATCAACTACGCCCAAGATGAAAAGTTATGGATCAGAGATAAGATAAAAGATGTTGATGGAATGTTCTCCTTTTCTGTGTCCAAAGAAATAGATCACGAAAGTGATGATCCTGATCCAAGGTCCATTTTAGAATGTATGAAAAGACATGATTGGGAGGAGTGGAAGAAGGCCATTGAAATTTAATTACTCTCCCTAAATAAAATGAATGTCTTTGGACCTATAGTCATAACGTCTGAGAATATAAATCCTATTAGGTATAAGTGGGTATTCGTGAGAAAAGTAATTGAATAGAATGAAGTAACACGATATAAAGCCCGATTAGTAGCCCAAGGTTTTTCTCAGAGACCGGGAATTGATTTTGAGGAAACATATTCCCCGGTAATGGATGAAATTACGTTTAGATTTTTGATGAGCCTTACGGCGTCAAAGAATCTTGAAATGCATCTTATGGACGTTGTGAATACTTGTATGGATCTTTGGATAATGATATATATATATATATATATATATATATATGAGACTCCCTGAAGGATTGAAAATGCCAGAAGCATTGAAAGAGAAATCTAGGGAGATTAGTTCGGTCAAATTACAGCGATCACTTTACGGATTAAAGCAGTCCGTACGCATTAAGTGAATATCTCTTGAGAAAAGGATATGTGAATAATGCGATATGTCCATGCGTTTTTATAAAGAAATCGTCATTTGGCTTTGTGATCATTGATGTATATGTTGATGACCTGAACATTATTGGAACTCAAAAGGAGGTTGATGATGCAAGAACTCATATGAAAGAAGAGTTCGAAATGAAAGATCTCGGAAAGACAAAGTTTTGTCTTGGGCTCCAGATTGAGCATCTCTGAGAAGGTATATTTGTGCATCAATCAAATTATACGAAAAGGTTATTGAAACGCTTTCGTATGGACAAAGCAACTCTTTTGAGTACTCCAATGGTTGGTAGGACTGTCGATGTAGAGAGAGATCCTTTTAGACCCTGTGAAGATAGCGAAAAGATGGTAGGTCCAGAAGTACCTTACATGAGTGCTATCGGTGGGTTGTTGTATCTAGCGAACTGTACCACACCTGATATTGCCTTTGCCACTAATCTTCTTGCAAGATATAGTTCGGCTCCTACTCATAGACATTGGAACGGAATTAAACACAGATTCCGTTACCTTCAAGGTACAGTTGACCTAGGATTAATGTACTTTAGAAAACCCGAGTTTGGTATGGTTGGTTTTGCAGATGCAGGATACTTATCAGATCCTTATAAGGCTCGTTCGCAAACCGGCTATGTTTTTACAATTGGTGGGACAGCGATCTCTTGGCGTTCAGAGAAGCAAACTCTGGCTGCAACATCTTCGAATTATGCAGAAACCATTGCACTTCATGAAGCCTGTCGAGAATGTGTGTGGCTTAGATCAGTGAGATACCACATACAAGAAGCAAGTGGAATAGTTGATAAGAAAGAGCCGACGGAAATGTTCGAAGACACTTCGGCGTGTGTTGCTCAACTTAAAGAAGGCTATATTAAGAGTGACTGAACAAAGCATATGCCTCCAAGATTTTTCTCCTACATACGACAGCTCGAGAAAAAGAAAGAAGTGGACAAAAAGTATGTACGGTCATGCGACAATCCCGCAGATTTATTCACAAAATCTCTTCCGACTATAACATTCCGAAAACATGTCAATGGTATCGGAATGTGACGTTTGCGGGATCTATAAAGAAGGAAATATTCTGTCCATTATGCGTAGGGAGAGATTACGCCAGTGTACTCTTTTTTCCTTTTTCATGGTTTTGGCCCAATAGATTTTTCCATGACTAAGGTTTTAACGAGGCATTACGTGATACAAAATGGATAATCAAGGGGAAGTGTTAAATATTGATTCTCCTTTTTAATCTACACGTGTAAAATGTTAGTCATTGTCATCTTTGTAGGTGTCACTTTATGCTGATACCTAAACATACGTGTTCCTTCTTGTCTCTCCTATAAATATGGATCACTCTCTTTTGTTTGGAATACATTAAGAAAATAATAGGAACTCTCTCTCTCGTCCTCACTCCAAACATAAAAAGAAAAATTTATATTACATCATTCTTTTGTCAAGTCACCATCACTCCTTACATTCACATTAATTCTCAACACTCCAAATTTTGTATAGTTTTTAATAAAAAAAATTGTTGTTTCTATTAATTTAATACATGTACTTTATTGTTTTATTTCAGTTAAATGGGTTAAAGAGAAAAAGTTTACGTTTGTACAGATGGAAAGTCAAATTTTCTAACAGAATTTATTTCAATTTAAAGTATTTGAGGGTTTAAATATGAATGACATTATAGTTGAGAGTTTGCTTCATTAAAATCCCATATAAAATTGAATGTTCATCTTTTAAGGATAAGTGTTATCTTCCTCCAAATAGTTTTTGCTTTACCATGTATACATGTGTCTAATTTATTATTTTGTCTTGAATCGGTACGTCAATCGACTTTACTGAACTATAAAAAGTACTAGTTCTCCACTGTGCGAGTATTTTAATACGATATATTTAAAATTATATAATACTTCTTCTATTATAAATTAGATGATGTTTTAAAAGATTTATTTTGTTTCAAAATATAATTTGAGATTTTAAGGTATATATTGAGGTTTTAAAGTTATCTTTAACTTTATTGGACACTATCCAACCAATAAAATTTTACCATTTTCTAATAATTGGTTGAATAATTTTAAAATTATATCTTTAAAACTATTTTTGTAAAAGAATATAAATTTCTTAATCTTTGTGCAATGATCCAAATATCATATATTAAGTAACAAAAGGAGTAAAATTTATCAATAAATAAATATAATTTAATTCTATATACTATCTAATTTTATAATAATATTTATGTGGATTATAATATTATGAATATAAAATTTATAAATTTATATTTTGGTAACAATTTTTAAAAACAGTATTATATAACATTACTGATTTATATATTTTGTTTTATTTCTAAATTTGAAATATATGTAAAAAGTAAATTAAGTTGGACCTACATAATACCTAAACAAAAATTTTGGATACTTTTAAAAGTGTTTTTCATAATTTTAATTTTTTTCTATAAATAAAAAATGAATTAAAAGTTTAATCAAATAATTTTCGAAACAATATCTTGAAAAGCTTCTAAAAGATTTTTAAAAGATTTTATTAGAATTTTTTAAAATTATTTATTTGTATTTCAAATAAAACTTAAAGACATGAAAATATATTATAATGATGTTATGTAAAATTTGCTATTTTTTTTTTCTTGACAACGAACGGCTGATCTATTACTCAAGCTTGAGTTGGTCTGGTAATCCAGACCGAAATAGAACAACCAACAAACATCAGATCTCGATAGAAGGATCGAGCAGTCTTAGATAAAAAAATCGAACATAGCATTTTGAGACTTAGGAACATAAACTATCTTAAAATCTGGGAAGCAAATCCGCAATGTCAAGAGTTTCTCCAATTCCGTCGAAAAGCTTGGCCATTCATGGGGATTAGTGAGCATCGCAATCAAATCCTTACAATCCGTCCCAAGGCTCTGACATGACGAATGTTGAAGCATATTCCCCATTGCCCACTGCAGTGCCTCCACCTCAGAGTGCAAAGCCGACTCCACCCTACTAACATTACGCATGCCCAACATCTGACGGTTCCCCATTCTATCTATCCAATTCCAGCCACAACCTGAGTATCGATCTGTAGAGGTCCAAGAACCATCTACCAAACATATATCTTCCAGATTTATGACCTGGGTATCAGCATCCATGTTTCCGTGAGATGGCACCGTCTCCTGTTCATTTGCTTGGAACCAAGCAAGACACTCACTTTACGCATACCGGGCTAACTCCAGAGGATCCCTATCAATTCCTCGGAACTGTTTGTCGTTCCGAGCCTTCCAAATATACTATATTAGCCAAGGCAACGGGTCCCTATCCAATTATGGCTCCATTATGGTCTTCTTCCTTCAAAATAGATAATCCATATTTGCATATGTGCTCTGCAATGGGAAGAGAGATAAGCTGGTGGGAATGGATGATAAGGCCCACACCTGTAAAGCAGGTGGGCATTGAAAGATTGCATGTGCAACTGTTTCCTCCGGTTCCCCGCATCGTGGACAAAAGTTATCGCATCTTATATGTCTATGATTCAACACACTCGTAACAGCCACTTGACCTGATATAAATTGCCACATAAGATGGCACATCTTCAGGGGAGCTTTAATCTTCCAGACATGTGCTTGAAGTTTTGTTAAGCTAGGTTCTTCCACCATATTGTCCTCCTCCTTCATCAATATATTTCGAGTCACCCAATAGCCAGACTTAACTGTGTATTGCCTACTTCTTGTGTAACTCCAGCAGTGCCTATCTCTGCGATGTGTTGAGCTAATGGCCATACTCCTTATGAGAGGTATATCAGTAGCATCAACATAGTTTGCCAAACGATCTAAATCCCAAGACTTCATTTCTTGATTAATGAGATCACTCACTCTCATGTTGGGATGCAATACTGGAGCCGTTGAAGACGCTGGTCTCGCTGGAATTGTGGGGATCGAAGGGTCCTCCCATACTTTCACCTCATATTCATAATGTATTTTCTGTCTAGCCCCCAGCAGTAATAGTTCTCGTGCCGCCTATATGCTTGTCCATACATAGGATGGACTACTATTTGTGAGTTTTCGCAATGGCGAACTCAATCGATAGTACCGACCTCTCGTAACTCGAGCTACCAGGGAATTTGGATATTTAGCCAATCTCCACATTTGTTTTGCTAACAACGCCAGGTTGAACTCATGTATCATTCTAATGCCAATTCCCCCTTCCTCTTTAGATAGGCATAGCTTGTCTCATGTTGACCAGTGTAAACTTCTTTTTGGTGGGTTCGAACTCCACCAGAACTGTGCAATGGCACTAGCCAGAACATCACAAATCTCCAATGGGAATAGGAAGCAAGACATCACATAGGTTGGGAGAGCTAACAAGATTGATAAGAAATCACACATAAAATAAGTCATAACTTCTCTTATAATATAATAGATCTTTTCTTTTTTACTTTGTACTAGAGAAAAATATAATCATGATAAGAAAAGAAATCTCTCTATCTCTCTCGTGGCCCCATTCACAAAAGCCATCACTTCTTTCTCTCTTCCTTTCGTACAAACACACACACAAATATATATATATATATATATATATATATATATATCTTTATAAATAAAGTAGAGTATTCTCCCTTCTTAGGGTGTACACATCAGCAATAGTAAGTGGGGCGTTTAAAGACACGTGGCTTTATTTGTAAAGCTATCTTATACTAATTTCCGTCGATTTTTTATAAAGAAAGTTTCGGTCTCATGTTCTGTCCACGTTAATTCGTTGGGCTTTATATTTTTTTTTCTGTCAAGGCCCAACTCATACTAGGGTTTGTTTATCTTTTGCAAGTAGAGCTTCAGAGGCAGCCACGTGACTCTTAACATCTCACCACCGTCTCCAGCATACGTCTTTGTAACGGCCTCAATTATCTTCAGGTTACATTAATCCATGCATTTACGCCTTCTCCACAACTCTCTCTAATTAAATTGGCCATATCATCCTCCTCTGCAATAGTCTGCTCCGGATGAACAGTCCTAGCAAAATGGAATTCCAAAGGTCTCTCTCTCAAGCATCAAACCATCAGTGGGAATTTTGATTTAACTATGGCGAGCAACCACCGTGTTTTACAAACGCTTGGTACGTATATACCATTTAGATAGTCCGATCATATTATTTGTTTGTCAAACCAATGAACCAAGCATCGATTCTCAGATTACACAGAGCTGCTCACTTAGATTGAATCCGTTCGAGGATGTTGTCGACGTTTGACGAAGGGATTGACATCGATATAAGAAACATAGCATACACAATCATGTTTGGCAGACCCTCAAGGTTTTGCGTTGACACGCCATCATGGATCCATTTAGGGTTGTGTTGGAGAAACTAACGGTGGATTTCAGCGAGAGGTTTTTTTGTTTGAAGCAGCCTGATTTTCTAAACATTTGGTAGTGGATCCTTATACCCCTTAAAAATATCAAAACTCTAATTGCAAAACCAGATGGTGATGCAGCCTCTTGGAGTTTTGTTGAATGTTCATTTCAGGACTTAGGCGGGTGAAGCAGCGGTGGGACAAGAGGATAAGATGGTTGTGCCTCCAAGGAAGGAGCTTGACGTAGAGAAGAAACAAGAACCGGAGCATGAACCTGACCCGACCTTTGGAGAATAAAGAGAGGAAGATAAAAGCTTTAAAGGAGAAAGAGGGGAATTCAGCATACAATGACTTTGAAACACTATCAAGAATTACTCACAGCCATGGAAATTGATGATGAAGATTTCTCTTTATCACAAATCATTTTGCTGTTCATCTGGAGATAGCAAAGGTATTGTCTTTATGTATGTGTATAGTTTTTATGTATATTAGTCTACAGTTTTATGTGATTTGCTTGGTACGTGGTTGAGTTTAAATTCGATCATGTTGGAATTCAGTATTATGAGTGAATCAATGTACTTTTTTTTATAACAGAGTGAATCAATGTATAGTTTTACGTATATTAGTCCATATTGATTTGTTTGGTACATGGTTAAATGTAAATATGATCATGTTTGATTCAGTATGATGAGTGAAGCTATAGTTTTCATTTGTGTAGTCTACAGTGATTTGCTATACCCAAGGTTGAGTCTAAATGTGAATTTGCTTTAAACAGTATGATGAGTGCATCAAGGATTTGTTCAACCTTAACATGCGGCAAGAATAATTTGATCCCAGTATTGGTGAGGTGGAGCACGAGAAAGCAATTTTGGTTTCGCAATAATATCTTGGTAAAGAGAATTATACTAACATCTTGCTGTGTTTATAATACATGTAGTGAGTTGTTCAAGGAGAAGAAGTGTCATGATGCTGTGAAACATCACAATGCAATAAAAAGAATCGAAAAGAATTAATGCCAATTCTAATCATCTTATGTGTGTCTCTGCTTTGTACAAATGCTTCCATATTTGATTGTTTGAATTACTTTTCTTGATTTGAATTTCATATAGGTGTACAGTAACCGAGCTGTGTGTAACACAAAACTAGGGGAAATACCCAAAGGATGCGGAGAAGTGCATCAAGCTCGATCGCGCATTCTCAATGGGATACAGCAGAAAAGGTGCAGGAGTGACAATGCAATGGATACATACCAAGATGTTTCAACATGATCATATAAATCAGGAATCGCTCGACAGTGTTAGAAGGTATGCTACATGTGTAAAGGCCTGGATAAAGTATTCACTACGTAATTTAGTAGCTATGTAACGTGTTGTGAACCTACTCCGCTGATGTGTACAACAGATCAACAAGGCAAACCGTGGTGCCTTACTCCCGAGGAGTTGAAAGAGAGTCCTGTTATATTGTTAGTAACTATTATATCTTCCTTTTTAGGTTTAGAGAGAACCAATGAGTTTAACTTTTCTTTTTAATTTCTACAGGCTAGAGCCTATGGGGAATGTAACACCCGGCAATCCATAACATTCTTACAGATCCAGTAATGAGAAAGGTAATTAAACAAACTTCGCTTCTTTAGATGTCTTCTAAGTTCAAAAATCAATATTTGTCTCATGAATCTTTGAACAGGTTCGGTCTTATTTCTAGGAGAATTTGGCAGCAACACAAAAACACATGCAGAACTCGATGATCATGAACATATCAAAAAGCTTACCAGCTCAGGAATCGTACTGATGAAAAAAACTAAACACAGAGTTTTTACTCTTTCTAGCTCCCCGACCAAAATCAAGTTGTCCCATTGTGTCAGGCGAATCTACTATAACATTTTCTCCTTAATTTTTTTTTGTTCACCCTATTTTCTTCTTATAACTATTGTGTTTTTATAAGACAGATGTGAAACATTACCTTATATATAGCCTAAAAAGAATTTTCAAAAAAATAGTACATAGGATTAGTTCTGAATCAAAATAAAAATCTATTAAGCAGCAACTTCTTGATCTTAGACCAAAGCGAAATATCCTAACATCAAACACTTTTAACGAGAAAAGTGATAAACAAAATGAAACAACCCGCGCATCTTTTCATTACAATTCTTTCACAGCATCTTGGGTGAATCATCTGTCTTCTTCATAGCATCTTGGGTGAATCATCTGTCTTCTTCTTTGTTGCTTTTGATTGTGAAATAACAAAACTGACAAATATCCCATTGCAGTGGTTGCACAACTCATGGTATTGTCTGGACACCCCTGTTATCCTTCTTAGTTTAAGCACTCCACGTATTCTTATGTTAGGTTTTGTCATTTTCAATTCCGCAGAGCACGTGTGAAACTCTCCAACTGGCAGCACTCCCATGATGTATCCAAGATATTATCGTGCAGTCTTTGACCTTCCAGCTTAAGCTCTCTGAATTCAATTTCTCCTTCACAATGGCCCGTATATTTTACAAAAAATAGCGTCCACAACTGCCTAATTTTTTGGAGTAAATTTTATACTATACGTATTAAAGATTTCTATGTCCAAAATATATATGCCTAACATTAATCTCTCAAAGAAGAATACATGAGTTAACGATAATGCGGTAATTTCAGAAAGCTCCAACGGATTCCAATCAAGGAGATTAAGCTCTAGAGAGAAAGTTTGCAGGCTCATTAAATTTAAAAGTTTGTGTTCAGTAATGAAGTACTACTTTTCATTTTAATGAACCCCGCATGATCTGATTAATGTCCTTTAACGGTTAAGTTTTTAGTTTCAATATTTTTGTTTAAAAGCTTTCACATGCTCACAGTTTTAGATCTTTCTCATGTCATGGTCATATCTCTGATGTTTTTATTTCCAAAGATTTGATGTTCTCATACCAATGGGGTCTGTGACTGAGATTGAATTGATTGAATGGAATATTCAATATTCTGAGAAGGAGGTCATGCACATGAGTCAAAGATTCAAAAGCTTTAAAGAGAATGGTGTTCCATTTCTTTCTTTGAATATAAACCTTTTTGTTGCTCTGCAAAAATCAAAGTTTCAATTCACCGCATTACAACGGAGTTCCTAAACATACGACCTCCACATATCACGCCCATTGCCGCATCAAACCATAACCAAAACACCACGACTGAAAATATAACTTAACATATCTCTCACATTAGTCATTAGTATGGCAAAAAAACCTTAACAATAGCATAAACTAATAACCAATAATCAACACAACAACTCGCGCGAAGCGCGGACAAATCACTAGTATATATATAATAAACATATATATATATATAACTCACGTAAGAAAACACTATACCTTATCAGCACGAATACTTTTATACTCAATTTATGTTTTTCAATATACTTCAGTTCTTAAATTTATTATTTGTTTTGGAGTAAGATTTTACCTTTTTTTCATTTATTTTTCGAGAGGATAAACGTTGTCTTTCCTTAATTGGTCGTCAAAATAGCTATATCTTTATAATCAGAGAAACACATGATAAATTTTACCTATGTGAATTAAAAAGAAGATCATATGGTAGATTTTTCCTTCGTGAAGTTAATATTTGTTAAATGATAAATTATATCTCCTCGTATAATATGGAAAGTTTTGCCTTCTTGAGTATTAAAAAGAGATCAATATAGTAAATTATGTCTTATTAGATCATGTAGTAGGTTTTGTCTCCAATTTTATTTTTGTTATTTATTTTCGCATTTAATTTATGTCTTTAGAGTTATGTACTTTATATCTTCATCCTTTACATATTTATTGAGAAACTTTATTTAAGTTACAAATTATTGTACAAAGATGATGTGTCATTCTCTTAACCTTTCTCAGAGTCCTAATTAAATGAATCTTTTTTACTAAACTATTTACACTGTATGCTATCACAACGCATGATATGGACCAACCTACTTTATATATACTGTCGAGAATTTATTAACGTAATACAAGCCATTGAACCGGTTCATTCATAACAATATGATTCTGGTTTACCGTATGCCGATTATAGAATAATTAATTGATTAATTAATTGGTTTACCATTACGAACGAATAATTAATTGAACACATGCTGTGGTAGTAACAATAGTTTGATAAACAATAATTGTTTGTAAACATATATATTCCTCCGACCACAAATACAATTGTTAGATGCAACAAAAAACTATATGAGAATACCAAACAATTGTGTGAAATATGTTGATGTCATTATACCTTGATTAAAAGTTGGTTTGCCATGTAATATTACGAACAAAAAATAACTGTACCCAGCATTTCTTACAATATTATAATGCCAATATCTCCATCGTAGTCATCCCTATCACAATTTCAGACATTATAATTAAACATAAACACAACCAACTGAAACATATTTAACATTTTCAATTAAGTGGATCGAACATCTAAAGGATGATCTAAAACTAGATGCATCACCTAAAAATAACACTAACTAGATTTTGACCCGCGCAACCGCGCGGGTGTTTGTTTTGATTTATAGTTAGTTATATAAACATTTTGTTTTCAATTGTAAATTGGTATATATTATAGTAATCACATATTTACGACATGTATAGTAAATGTTTTTCAAACATAATAATATTATATAATACGTGTTTTAATCAAATAGATTGTTTCAAATTTATATATTATACATGTTTTTCAAATATGTGTTTGTTTATTCTTCTATATTTTATTGTTTGTTAGATTAGTATTTCATTTTTAGATAAAGTAATATAGACAAAGCTTGATTAAGTATTAGTATACTTTAATTTGTAAAGATAATATAAACTTGGAAAATTTTTTTTTGCTAAAAACTAAATTTATAGCTTTATAAATTAATATTATAAAGAATTTTATTAAAAAGATTTTTTTCAAAAATTTATTTCTAAAAAAATATAATTTTAAAATTTACATCGAAATAAATTTATCTAATATATATAGCATGTAAATTTTGTTAGGGTATATAAATATTCCATATTACGAATTTGTGATTTTTGTTAATATATTGTGGATGCATTTAACTATTATTGACATATTTCCTTATAAATAATAGAAGATTCCTAAGCTTATATCTATTGACATATTTTGTGTGACTAAGTTGGAAGGTGTGGGGTAATTTACTAAAACTAAATTGTTAATCGTATCTTTGTTATTATAGATATGATTTTTCATAAGATATAATAATGATAAGATTATTAGAGAGTTAATGTAACATGACTTTCTAGTAATAGTCCATTTTTTAAAAAATCACACATGAAGTCAAGTCATGACTTCTGTTTTAATATATAAGATAAGGTATTCAACTGGTAGTATATATGGATTGTAGCTAAATTGTTATTTTAACATTTACCAAATTTTTGCATAGATTAATATGGCATATACGGTAGTATTTATTTTATTGATTTCTCAAAGAAGTAAACCATTGGATAGCTTACTCAATAAGTTAAGATCATAACATATAGCCGGAAATAGCTTACTGAAACATATTTAACATTTTCAATTATTGGATCGAACATCTAACGAATGATCTAAAACTAGGTGCGCTGTTGGGATCAAAATCGGTACGACGGAATTAATAGCCAAAACTCCCTGCAAAAATATAAAAGGAATAGTTTTATAAAACCCGAGGAGTCGTTTTATAAAACTCAAAGTCATTTATAGAACTCGCAGACCGTTTTATAGAACTCGAGAAGCCGTTTTATAAAACCCGAAGATCGTTTTATAAAACTCGAGAAATCATTTTATAAAACTCAAAGATCGTTTTATAAAACTCGAGAATCGTTTTATAAAACTCGAGAAGCCGTTTTATAAAACCCGAAAAGCTGTTTTATAAAACCCGAAGATCTTTTTATAAAACTCGAGAATCGTTTTATAAAACTCGAGAATCATTTTATAAAACTCGAAAATCCGTCTTATAAAACCCGAAGATCGTTTTATAAAACTCGAGAATCGTTTTATAAAACTCGAGAATCATTTTATAAAACTCGAAAAGCCGTCTTATAAAACCCGAAGATCGTTTTATAAAGAATCACTTGACCTGATATAAATTGCCACATAAGATGGCACATCTTCAGGGGAGCTTTAATCTTCCAGACATGTGCTTGAAGTTTTGTTAAGCTAGGTTCTTCCACCATATTGTCCTCCTCCTTCATCAATATATTTCGAGCCACCCAATAGCTAGACTTAACTGTGTATTGCCTACTTCTTGTGTAACTCCAGCAGTGCCTATCTCTGCGATGTGTTGAGCTAATGGCCATACTCCTTATGAGAGGTATATCAGTAGCATCAACATAGTTTGCCAAACGATCTAAATCCCAAGACTTCATTTCTTGATTAATGAGATCACTCACTCTCATGTTGGGATGCAATACTGGAGCAGTTGAAGACGCTGGTCTCGCTGGAATTGTGGGGATCGAAGGGTCCTCCCATACTTTCACCTCATATTCATAATGTATTTTCTGTCTAGCCCCCGGCAGTAATAGTTCTCGTACCGCCGATATGCTTGTCCATACATAGGATGGACTACTATTTGTGAGTTTTCGCAATGGCGAACTCAATCGATAGTACCGACCTCTCGTAACTCGAGCTACCAGGGAATTTGGATATTTAGCCAATCTCCACAACTGTTTTGCTAACAACGCCAGGTTGAACTCATGTATCATTCTAATGCCAATTCCCCCTTCCTCTTTAGATAGGAATAGCTTGTCTCATGTTGACCAGTGTAAACTTCTTTTTGGTGGGTTCGAACTCCACCAGAACTGTGCAATGGCACTAGCCAGAACATCACAAATCTCCAATGGGAATAGGAAGCAAGACATCACATAGGTTGGGAGAGCTAGCAAGATTGATAAAAAATCATATATAAAATAAGTCATAACTTTTCTTATAATATAATAGATCTTTTCTTTTTTACTTTGTACTAGAGAAAAATATAATCATGATAAGAAAAGAAATCTCTCTATCTCTCTCGTGGCCCCATTCACAAAAGCCATCACTTCTTTCTCTCTTCCTTTCTTACAAACACACACAGCATGAATACTTTTATACTCAATTTATGTTTTTCAATATACTTCAGTTCTTAAATTTATTATTTGTTTTGGAGTAAGATTTTATCTTTTTTTCATTTATTTTTCGAGAGGATAAACATTGTCTTTCCTTAATTGGTCGTCAAAATGGCTATATCTTTATAATCAGAGAAACACATGATAAATTTTACCTATGTGAATTAAAAAGAAGATTATATGGTAGATTTTTCCTTCGTGAAGTTAATATTTGTTAAATGATAAATTATATCTCCTCGTATAATATGGAAAGTTTTGCCTTCTTGAGTATTAAAAAGAGATCAATATAGTAAATTATGTCTTATTAGATCATGTAGTAGGTTTTGTCTCCAATTTTATTTTTGTTATTTATTTTTGCATTTAATTTATGTCTTTAGAGTTATGTACTTTATATCTTCATCCTTTACATATTTATTGAGAAACTTTATTTAGGTTACAATTTATAGTACAAAGATGATGTGTCATTCTCTTAGCCTTTCTCAGAGTCCTAATTAAATGAATCTTTTTTACTAAACTATTTACACTGTATGCTATCACAACGCATGATATGGACCAACCTACTTTATATATACTGTCGAGAATTTATTAACGTAATACAAGCCACTGAACTGGTTCATTCATAACAATATGATTCTGGTTTACCGTATGCCGATTATAGAATAATTAATTGATTAATTAATTGGTTTACCATTACGAACGAATAATTAATTGAACACATGCTGTGGTAGTAACAATAGTTTGATTAACAATAATTGTTTGTAAACATATATATTCCTCCGACCACAAATACAATTGTTAGATGCAACAAAAAACTATATGAGAATACCAAACAATTGTGTGAAATATGTTGATGTCATTATACCTTGATTAAAAGTTGGTTTGCCATGTAATATTACGAACAAAAAATAACTGTACCCAGCATTTCTTACAATATTATAATGCCAATATCTCCATCGTAGTCATCCCTATCACAATTTCAGACATTATAATTAAACATAAACACAACCAACTGAAACATATTTAACATTTTCAATTAAGTGGATCGAACATCTAAAGGATGATCTAAAACTAGATGCATCACCTAAAAATAACACTAATAAGGTATTCAACTGGTAGTATATATGGATTGTAGCTAAATTGTTATTTTAACATTTACCAAAATTTTGCATAGATTAATATGGCATATACGGTAGTATTTATTTTATTGATTTCTCAAAGAAGTAAACCATTGGATAGCTTACTCAATAAGTTAAGATCATAACATATAGCCGGAAATAGCTTACTGAAACATATTTAACATTTTCAATTATTGGATCGAACATCTAACGAATGATCTAAAACTAGGTGCGTTGTTGGGGTCAAAATCGGTACGACAGAATTAATAGCCAAAACTCCCTGCAAAAATATAAAAGGAATAGTTTTATAAAACCCGAGGAGTCGTTTTATAAAACTCAAAGTCATTTATAGAACTCGCAGACCGTTTTATAGAACTCGAGAAGCCGTTTTATAAAACTCGAAGATCGTTTTATAAAACTCGAGAAATCGTTTTATAAAACTCAAAGATCGTTTTATAAAACTCGAGAATCGTTTTATAAAACTCGAGAAGCCGTTTTATAAAACCCGAAAAGCCGTTTTATAAAACCCGAAGATCTTTTTATAAAACTCGAGAATCGTTTTATAAAACTCGAGAATCATTTTATAAAACTCTAAAAGCCGTCTTATAAAACCCGAAGATCGTTTTATAAAACTCGAGAATCGTTTTATAAAACTCGAAAAGCCGTTTTATAAAACTCGAAGATCGTTTTATAAAACTTAAAGATCGTTTTATAAAACTCGAGAAGCCGTTTTATAAAACCTGAAGATCGTTTTATAAAACTCGAAGATCGTTTTATAAAACTCGAAGATCGTTTTATAAAACTCGAGAATCGTTTTACGAAACCGGAAAAAACCGAAACAGCCGTAAAACGTGAACTAGTCACGACTAGTTCGCCCACGGGCGAACTAGGAGACACTCGACTAGTTCGCCCATCGGCGAACTAAGCTGGCCCGGCTTAGTTCGCCGATGGGCGAACTAGGAAACACTCGACTGGTTCGCCCACCGGCGAACTAGAAACTTCCTGGACGTCCCGAGCCTCGATCTCCCGCATTCCCGATTCGAAACTTACGTCTTTGGACACGGTCGCATTCTGAACCACAGCCGAAACATCTCCCGTTCCATCTCGATCCGACCTATCGTTCGAGTTTTACGATAAAAACCGTAAAACTTTGCTTTCTCGATAAAGAACTCGAAGAAATCGTATAAAACGGCGACGGTTAAACGAAAAACCGAACATTGCCTAAAAAATACGTTTTATTCGAGATTTCTCGTTAAAATCATAAGAAACGCGTTTTTAATAAAAACGTCGAGTAAATCGTAAAAAATGCGTTTTTAATTAAAAAGTCGAGTAAATCGTAAAACCTTACGATTAGCTCGAGGAATTTATTAAAAACGACTTCGGATCAGGAAACTATCCCGTAAAAAGTCGGAAAACGGATTTATCGCAAAACGGCCCGGAAGGTCCTAAAACGCGATAAAAACCCATCTCGCGATCTTAACGGAATCTAACCCGAAGATTCGATAACGTTTTGACGGTTTACTCACAGGAGGAAAATAAAAGTCAAGTTTGAAGATAAAAGGAAGGTTTGAAGAAAAATAGAAGATTTCCGCGGAAGAAAAAGAAGGATCAAGAAAAATGGAAAATTCCCGATATAGTCAAATCTGGGCGAAATGGAAAGACCGAATGGCCAAGGCGAGGAGTATATAAATAGGAGGTCTAGGGCAGAAGCAAGGGACACGATTTTGAGAGCTCTCACCACCAAAATTAGCATTTAGGAATATTTCTGTTTTCTGTTAGCGAGCTGCGTCTCAATTAGGGTTTTCGTTCTTAGATTTCTAAGGATTTTGCCGACGGCTCACACATCTTTGGCCTCTCTTTTGTACCAGTTCTTACGCAGATTCGGAATAAGAACCTTCTTGCTTTCAATCTCGTTTTTTTCGTTTTAATTTAAAAGTTCATCGTTTTCTTAATATTCGTTGTGCGGTTCTGCAGATAGCCGGTTCCTCTGGAAACTTAGGGTTTTCCCGAAGTTTCCTTTTTTACGATTATTTGTTAGTAGGTGGATTTCGGTTCCCACAGTTTGGCGCTAGAAGGAGGGGGGGTCGGATCTATCTTACACCGAAGCCGCAACATGTCCAACGAAGAAACGATGACTGATGACAACCAAACTCGCACGAACACGATAACGTTGAAACGACACCACCACAAGGAGCGTCTGCGGCCAACGCTACAAACGCTAACGACGAGACCCTCGAGAAGATGCTTTCCGAGCTTAACAAAAAATCGGAAGAGCAGGAAAAGCTCATTGGTTCGCTCGCGAAAGAGGTGGAAACCCTAACCGCGAAAACTCGAGCAATTCACCCCCGCAGAACTACTAAGATCCGTGGAAGAAGGCTGGATTTTGGCGCTCCTACGGATCGTCCCAGAACCGAGCAGGGTAACTTACCGGAAAAAGATTCCGAAAAAGACAATCCTGACGCGACGCTGAACGAATCGGAGAAACATCCTACTCACGAACAGGAGACCGAGGGTGACGGCATCGAAAGAGTTAACCTGGAGACAAGCGACCAGGCCGACTCGACAGACGAAGACGCTGACGTCCATCCTAGGAGAAGAAAGACGCGAAGTCCTCTTCCGGAGTCTTCTCCCGAACGCTCTTTTACTGGGGACGAAGGGGAACTCGACTTCGCGCGATACGCAAAAACCGCCGAGGAGCGATCTCCGGTCATTCGCAGCAAAGGCCGACAAGGTCGGAAAACTGCTGGCGGTCTGACCGAGATGCGCGATCTCCGTGAATATATCACCAAAACGGCTGTAGTGGTAAAAGCGGTGAAATCGCAAATTCACCACGCTACCAGCACCGCACCCGAGATCGATCGGCTACTGTACGAGTCTCGGAAAACGCCCTTGACGGCCCGCATCACCGAGATCAAACTGCCCGATCCCGGAAAGCTTAAGGTGCCGACTTACGACGGGACGTCCGATTCCAAAGCGCACCTACAAGCGTTCCAGATTACCATGGGATGAGCCAAGCTCAAGGACCACGAAAAAGACGCAGGCTACTGCCACCTCTTCGTCGAAAACCTAGAAGGAGCCGCGCTCGAATTGTTCGCCAAACTTAGGCGAAATTCGATCGGAAGTTTCCGTCGACTGGCTTCGGAATTCCTGAAGCAGTACTCGATGTTCATTAATCCAGAAACCTCCGATGCCGACCTCTGGAGTTTGGTTCAGAAGGAGGACGAATCTCTCCGCGATTTTATGAGCAGATTCAAACTCATCATGGCTAGGGTTAGCGGAATCAGCGACAAAGCCGCCATCGACGCGTTAAGAAAGTCGCTCTGGTATAAATCAAAATTCCACAAGTGGATAACTCTCGAGAAACCGCGGACGATTCAGGATGCGCTCCATAAGGCCACTGACTTCATAACCATCGAAGAGGAGACCAAAATCCTGTCCGAGAAGCATAAGCCGACGAAAACATCCGCAAAGGATAACGCGTCCGAGCAGAAGCAGAAAAAGAGGAACTCTATAACGACAAATTCGTCCATCACGAGGGACATGATCTCCAAGGGGCGCATAACTATGCCATAAACTCCGGTTTGGAACAAGGGAGAACTACGGGTAACACGTGGACGAGAAATTTGAATTACGACGAGAATTCTTTCTGCGACCTCCACCAAACCCGCGGGTATTCCACCGTGAACTGCAAAGTTCTCGGCGCCAGACTTGCCGCAAAATTGGTCGCGGGAGAACTTTCCGAGATATCTAGCGTCAAGGATCTCATCCGCGATTCGGATCGTCTTCCGAAGAACGACAGGAACGCGCGAGCGGAAAATCCGCCTCAGGGAAACCAGTCAGGCGAAAAGCGCGGACGAAGACAAGATGAGAAGGGTAACGACGTTAACCGCCGAAAAATCAACATGATTATCGCTGAATCGCAATACTACAACGACACGGTCTCGTCTATAAAATCCAACCAACGCAAAACCGAAACCGGCTCGAGTTGGAAGGTGCCGACGGACGACCCTCCGAAAGGAGTGATCTGATTCAACGACGTTGAAACAGGCGGAATCGACCAACCTCACGCTGATCCTGTCGTCATCGACTTAGTAATAAGCGATTTGGAAGTTGCCCGGATCTTGGTCAATACCGGAAGTACTGTCAATGTAATCTTCCGCAATACGCTAGCCCGCATGGGAATCGATCTCTCGGAAGTCGAGCCGATTCCAAAACCGCTGACTAGTTTCTCCGGCGAGACGTCAATGACCCTGGGATCAATCCGACTACTCGCCGCAAAAGAAGTGAAGAAAATCGTTAACTTCGCGGTAGTCGATTTCCCGGCTATCTAGAACGTGATTATGGGCACGCCTTGGATAAATTCCATGAAGGCGGTTCTGTCCACGTATCACTTATGCATCAAATTCCCGACGCCTACGGGAGTTGCAGTAATTTGGGGATGCCAAAGACAATCGCGATCTTGCGTCCTGGCCGAACATAAGCTGAGGCAACTGGCTGTCCCGATCGTGAAGACAAAACGGGCAAAGGTCACACCATCGCCCGCAGAAGACGACCCAAAGCAAGCAACGGCCGAGAAAACAGAAGTTTCCACCCGACCGGAGGAGACAATCCCGGAAAAAGACATCGATCCCGCAACTGAAGCGATCGAGAAGTCTGCGACAGCCGAGTAAGCACACTCGCGCAAACAATTATAACTACGAGATGGCTTGATTTCCAAAAGGAATACGTAGGCAGCTCGCCTAAAGACGAGTTCAGCTATCCCCCCTTCCAAAACGGGGGGGGGGGGGGGGGGGTAATACCCCTGATCAGAAGTCCCAAGTCAACGTAAGTCAACGACCCATGATCGACCAAGACTTGCCGCAGGATGGTAATAGAAGTGAAGACTAGAGGTTCGGTCGAAGAAATTTGGAGTTTGGTTGAGTAAAATCCAGAGTTGGTCGAATAGGCAGAACCGGAGCTTCGATATGGTCGTGGTCGAGCACGGTAAATTTTCAAAGACTTCAAATAAAGTAAGACTTGATCCTAAACCTCATTATAGGATATTATAAGACCTTTGGTCGAGTCAGAATGAAGTTGGGTCGAGCCAAAGTGTAGATGATCGATGGAGGTTCATAAACGGTCTATACGGAGGTTTAGCACCGGGCGATATTTTGGAAGTGTGTAAAGGTGAAGGTTCTTTGTCCAAGTATCTAAAGGAGGTTATTTTAAGACATATGGTCGAGCTAGAATCAAGTTGGTTCGGGAGGAATCAAGAGTTGGTCACAGATCTAGCCGGAAGGACCCGGTGGAGCCGAAATGGGATCTTCTTCACCNCGGAGGTTTAGCACCGGGCGATATTTTGGAAGTGTGTAAAGGTGAAGGTTCTTTGTCCAAGTATCTAAAGGAGGTTATTTTAAGACATATGGTCGAGCTAGAATCAAGTTGGTTCGGGAGGAATCAAGAGTTGGTCACAGATCTAGCCGGAAGGACCCGGTGGAGCCGAAATGGGATCTTCTTCACCCAAATGCTATTGAATGAAGTTGGAATGCATTTCTTTCTTCACCTATCATCAAATTGGGATTTTTAAGGATTTTTAAGAAGCTCCAAGAAAGTGGGAAACTGAGCTGAGGTGTCGGGCTCCCATTGGTGCCGAAATGATGATGCGGAGATTGCGTGGCGTCTTCTGATTGGTCAAGAGGGAAACTTGGTGGCCAAGGTGAATTTCTTCTAGAATGGGGCAGGTGTCAGCATGGGAAGTGAAGACTTGGTGACTAAGGAATGGAAAATATTAAAGAAATGTTAAGTTGGACACATGTCCATATTTTTGCATGCACAAAGTCCACATGTCCAGCCATCCTCAGCCCTCTTTTCCTATAAATACCCAGCACCTCTCCTTCATTTTCTGCACCCCAAAACCGAAAGCCACCTTAGAGAGAGAGAGAGTGGTGAGTTTAGAGAGAGAAACCACGAGTTTGGTGTTTCTCGGGTGAAGTTTAGTTAGCGTTTTCGGGGAGTTTTCCGGAGGCTCTTTGCGTGTGTTATCCTTAGCCTAGGAGGTGCTGTAGTGTGCTAGGAAGGGTGGTAAGAGCTTTGGTTGTGGTTTAGATTTCGTTTCTCCCTTTTTACCCGTGAGCCCCATTTTAACCGGTTTTGGTGTTAACCTTAGGTCTTTGGTTTTTGGAGATCCTTGCGGTTTCTCAAGACCTTAGGTGGGTTCCCTTAGGGTGTGGGAGTGTTGTGTGTGACTAACCGTGTGTGATTGCAGGTGGAGAGCTTGGGCCGTGAGGTTCCCGAGCCGGAACTAGCTTTGCGGTTCCATGTGTGTGTGCGTGGGGAGTTGGTAAACCCCATGCATGTGTTGTGTGTTTATGCTTAATTGCATTGTGAGTTAGGTTGATAGAATGGTGTGCTAAAACCGTGGTTAGGTTGGAAGTACATGCATGCATTGTGTTGTGATCATCTAGTTTTTTGAAGTGGATTTTGCTTAGGGTGTAGCAAGATTATCAAGATGTTTATATGCATGTGTTGAACCGCAAGAGGTTGAGAGTGTCTCCCTCTTGTCGGGTGTGTTGTCATTGTTTAGCATGCATGGTTTTGTTAAGGTGATAGTTTCATGCATACATTGTGGTTTTGTGTAGTATGCATGTGGTATTGGGGTTAGTGAGACTCTCTCTTACCCGTGTGTGTGTTAGACCGGTGAGGGTCTTGTTCCGGGTAGAGTCTTAGGTGTGTCTCGCTAGCTAAGTGTGGTGAGACTCTCTCTTACCCGTGTGTTGTGTTAGACCGGTGAGGGTCTTGTTCCGGGTAGAGTCTTGAGTGTGTCTCGCTAGCTTAGTGTGTTTTGGATGGGTGCGGGTCTAGACCAGGCTGCGTGTTGGTTAGAGGAGGAGCTCCCTCACGCTGTGTGTGATTGGTTGGTTAGAGCCTTCGGTCTAGACTAGCACAAGTGCTAGCGTGGTGATGGGTTGTTGCCCATGTACACGTAGTCCGGGTGCGTGCGTGTTGGGATGTAGCCCTCACGTGTATTTTTTGTGTGAGACACAACGGACTAGTGTGTGGTGTGTTGGATGTTAGCCTACCCTCCATGGTTCGTCAACTGAAAGTGGGTAGCGCCCATGGACGAACGCTACGGGACGCCGTGGCCCCGGATGAGTGTGTGATCGGGTGTAGCCGATTTCCGGGAGAGGTCCAGACCATGTGACTTGTGTGTTTGTGGTCGTGGAGTGGGGAGGGGACTAGGGCAACTCCAGTAAGGGATTCCTGGACGAGATAGGCCGTCCGAAACGTGTGGTGTTTTATCTTTGTGATTGAGTCTAGGCATCGAGTCTAGTTTGGGGGTTTGGTGTCCTTGTCTCGGGGTGAGACTTGGCGTTTTGTGCACTGGCGTGCACGGTCTTGTTTTGTGGCATTGGTTGCCGCTCTTGCATTGCATTGTAGTGTTGCATTATTGTTCGTTGCTTTAGCATGGGCTAAGGGGGATCGTTGTTGTTGTTGTTGTTTTTGGGAACTCGCTGAGTAATCTATGATTACTCATTCCCCCTTTACTATGCAGGTAACCTTAGAAGGGAAGGGGCGTTTTGCGGGGTGTGGAGGACGAGGCCAGGCGTAGACTTCCGGTGTTGTTTTGCAAAGGACGAAGATCTTGTTTTCTCTTGTTTTG
>CAKOAT010273155.1:0-25910 GCA_932364175.1 Eruca vesicaria subsp. sativa | reverse complement strand
TTAGCGAGCTGCGTCTCAATTAGGGTTTTCTAGGTTCTTACGTTTTCGGCTACTCTTTTTGTAACCAGTTCAACGCAGATTCGGAATAAGAACCTCTTTGCTCTCTATTTTCGTTTATTCTCATTTTAATTCTAAGTTATCGTTTTCTTATTTTCGTTGTGCGGTTCTCGCAGATAGCCGGTTCCTCTGGAAACTTAGGATTTTTCCCGAAGTTTCCTTATTTACGATTTATTTGACAGTAGGGTGAAATCGACTCCCACAAGCGTCCGCAAAGGACATCGCGTATGACCAGAAGCTCAAAAAAAAAGAACTCTCGTAACGACTATTTTGTCCATCACGAGGGGCAGGATCTCCAAGGGCCACACAACTACGCCATCAACTCCGGATTGGAACAAGGGAAAACTACGGGGAACACGTGGTCAAGGAATCCGAATTACGACGAGAATTCCTTCTGCGATCTCCACCAAACTCGCGGGCACTCTACCGTGAATTGCAAAGTTCTCAGCGCAAGACTTTCCGCAAAATTCCTCACGGGATAACTCTCCAAGATATCCAGAGTCAAGGACCTTTTCCGCGATTCAGATCGCCCCCCAAAAAACGACAGGAACTCGCGAGCGGAAACTCCGCCTCAGGGGAACCAGTCAGGAAAGAAACGCGGATGAAGACAAGATGAGAAAGGTAACGAAGCAAACCGCCAAAAAATCAATATGATCATCGGTAAATCGCAATACTACAGCGATACCATCTCATCTATCAAGTCCTACCAACGAAAGGCTGAAACCGGCTCGAATTGGAACGTACCATCAGATAACACTCCAAAGGGGGTGATCTCTTTCGATGACACAGAAACCGGCAGAATCGATCAACCACAAACCCACCCTCTCGTCATTGACTTAGTCAAAAGTGACTTAGAATTCGCTCGAATCCTGGTTGATTCTGGAAGCACCGTTAACGTAATCTTCCGCAACACGTTGGCGCGCATGGCAATCGGTTTATCTGAGATCGAGCCAATACCAAAGCCGTTGACCAGTTTCTCCGGGAAAACAGCTATGACTCTAGGATCGATCCGACATCCGGTGGCCACGAAAGAAGTGACGAAAATCGTCAACTTCGCAATCGTCGATTCCTCAGCTATCTACAACGTGATCATGGGCACGCCTTGGATAAACTCCATGAAGGCGGTCCTATCAACATACCATCTAGGCATCAAGTTTCCAACCCTATGGGAGTCGCGGCAATTTGGGGATGCCAAAGACAATCGCAATCTTGCTTTTTAGCCGAACACAAGCTAAGGAAATTGGCAGTCGCAATCGTGAAACCGAAACGGGCGAAGTTCGTACCGCCGCCCACGGAAAATGACCCACAACCAGCAACGGTCGAGAAGCAACAAGCTTCCGCACCCATTGCTTCTACCCAACCGGTGGAGACAAACCCGGACCAAGGCGCCGATCCAGCGACTAGGATAAAATAGAGTGCTATAAAAGAAATCCAAATTTTTGGTCAGCACTTCCAGGCAACTTAGATATTGTTCCCGGTGAGATGCTCGACTCCAACCAGACAAATCATATAAGCCGAGAACCTATCGTGGATTCTAAATTGGTATGGAATCAGGTTAAAATCGCAATAGGTAAAACGAAAGCCGACTTTTCATTGCATAGCCTCAATCCGAAAGTAAACCTAGGTCTTGCCTTAAACCCAGCACACTTGTCTCGAACGTCTCAAGGCATGAATCGAGATCCTAAGGGAATGTCTCTTCGCGCACATCTAAATACTCATGAAAATCGAAATACACCGAGTAAAAGAACCGGAAGATCTACACAAAGAGTTAGATGCGAGACGACAACTCACACTCTTCCCTCTACATCTAAAATGAAACGCTGATTTCATACTTAAAAATATTTTTGTTAATATTATTTGTTTAAATACACGCTGCCCAGCGGCATGGATTCAAAGCCACCAAACGGCCAGTCCCGAAAAAACATTACAATGACATCATACTACAAAGACATCATTCATCAAAATCACAAAACTCGAACGCCGAGCTTTGGCCGGTGCTAGCATCAATCCACGGCTAATTAACTTCGGCACTCGCATCTAGGATCTTCTGCCCAACCTGTACTGAATCAGGCGACACACCAATAGGAGTAGAGATAGAGAGATCTGAACTACAAATCCAAAGAAGATCTTGAACTCTTTTGCTTTACTTATTTCTTTACTATTTCTCTTGTTATTTCTATCTTTAAAGCATTATTCAAACCATTATGACTTTGTCTCTCATGAATATGTTTGAGTAGTTTCTCCTGTTAGATTTAGGTTTCTCATTAAGGTTGACTCATGCATTGAATGAACCATTACTAGGGTGTTTAATATATAGTTCTTCATCTAGTCATCATAAATGCTAATGATGATGATTGATCACCTTTATCTTTAATTTTAGGATCAATATGGACATGTGAGAACTTGGCAATCACCTGAAATCTAAGTAAATTTAGTGAAGACTAGAGAACCATTCCAAACTTGTTACCATAGCTCGCTGGAAGCAATATCGCTCGACGATATAATCATCTTGTCGACCGATATAGCAGAGAATCATCGATTGATAATACTATTGAACATCGATTGATAATTTCTCACGGCCACCGAACAATAGTTGTTGACTTGAGGCCAGTGGAAGTTAATCCTTTAGGTTTAAAACCTTAAAAGTTTGAATCCTGAACTATGAACAATAAAAACCCTTTATAACTTGCATGTTTGTCATACCTGAGAAAATACACAAGTCTAACTACCTTTTTTTCCTCTTAGCAAATCAATCAATCAATCGAGCAATTACTTGCTCAACTTTTAAGTTAGTGTTGAAGACTTGCTGACTAGCTTTATTTCGAAAACTAAATAATCTGTTGTGTAATCCTAAAGTCTCTGTGGATTCGATCCCTAAGTACTACAATTGAACCTCTTTTTATGAGAGTAATTCACTCCTTAGGGTAATTTGAGTGATATCAAATTTGTGCTACCAGCTCTGCACCAGAAATCGATCGGCTGATATACGAATCTCGGAAATCGCCTTTTATGGCTCGCATCACCGAGGTCAAGGTAGGCTGATCCCAAAGCATAGTTGCAGGCCTTCCAGATTACTATGGGATGAGCCAAGCTCAAGGATCACGAAAAAGACGCGGGCTACTGCCGTTTTTTCGTCAAAAACATAGAAGGAGCAGCGCTTGAGTGGTTCGCCAAACCTAGGCGGAATTCAATCGGTTGTTTCCGCCAGCTTGCTTCTGAATTCTTGAAGCAGTACTTGATATTTATAAATCGGGAAACTTCCGACGCTGATCTCTGGAGCCTGTCGGAGAAGGAGGACGAATCCCTTCGTGACTTCATGAGCAGGTTCAAACTCGTAATGGCTAGGGTTAGCGGGATAAGCGACGAAGCCGCCATCAACGCGCTTAGAAAATCGCTCTGGTTCAAGTTGTAGTTTCAAAAGTAGATAACTCTCGAGAAACCGCGGACGATCCAGGACGCCCTCAACAAAGCTACCCATTACATAACCATCGAAGAGGAGACTAAAATCCTGTCTAAAAAGCATAAGCCAGCAAAAGCGTCCGCAAAGGACATCGCGTCTGACCAGAAGCTGAAAAAGAAGAACTCTTGTAACGACAATTTCGTCCATCACGAGGGGCAGGATCTCCAAGGGGCACACAACTACGCCATCAACTCCGGATCCGAACAAGGGCAAACTACGCGGGGAACACGTGGTCAAGGAATCCGCATTACGACGAGAATTCCTTCTGCGATCTCCACCAAACTCTCGGGCACTCTACCGTGAATTGCAAAGTTCTCAGCGCAAGACTTTCCGCAAAATTGCTCGTGGGAGAACTCTCCATGATATCCAGCGTCAAGGACCTTTTCCGCGATTCAGATCGCCCCCCCGAAAAACGACAGGAACTCGCGAGCGGAAACTCCGCCTCAGGGGAACCAGTCAGGAAAGCAACGCGGACGAATACAAGATGAGAAAGGTAACGGCGCAAACCGCCGAAAAATCAATATTATCATCGGTAAATCGCAATGCTACAGCGATACCATCTCATCTATCAAGTCCTACCAACGAAAGGCTGAAACCGGCTCGAGTTGGAACGTACCAACAGATAACACTCCAAAGGGGGTGATCTCTTTCGATGACACAGAAACCGGCAGAATCGATCAACCAGAAGCCCATCCTCTCGTCATTGACTTACTCATAAGCGACTTAGAAATTGCTCGAATCCTGGTTGATTCTGGAAGCACCGTCAACGTAATGTTCCGCAACACGTTGGCGCGCATGGGAATTGGTTTATCTGAGGTCGAGCCAATACCAAAGCTGTTGACCAGTTTCTCTGGTAAAACAGCTATGACTCTAGGATCGGCCACGAAAGAAGTGACGAAAATTGTCAGCTTCGCAGTCGTCGATTCCTCAGCTATCTACAACGTGATCATGGGCACGCCTTGGATAAACTCCATGAAGGCGGTCCTATCAACATACCATCTAGGCATCAAGTTTCCAACCCCTATGGGAGTCGCGACAATTTGGAGATGCCATAGACAATCGCAATCTTGCTTTTTAGCCGAACACAAGCTAAGGAAATTGGCAGACGCAATCGTAAAACCGAAACGGGCGAAGTTTGCACCGCCGCCCACGGAAAACGACCCACAACCAGCAACGGTCGAGAAGCAACAAGCTTCCGCACCAATCGCTTCTACCCAACCAGAGGTGACAAACCCAGACCAAGGCGCCGATCCAGCGACTAGGATAAAATAGCGTTCTATAAAAGAAATCCAAATTTTTGGTCAGCACTTCCAGGCAACTAAGAAATTCTACCCGGTGAGATGCTCGATTCCAACCAGACGAATCATATAAGCGGAGAACCTATCTTGGATTCTAAATCGGTATGGAATCATGTTAAAATCGCAACAGGCAAAACGAAAGCCGACTTGTCATCGCATAGCCTTCATCCAAAAGTAAACCTAGGTCTTTGTTGGGGTCAAAATCGGTACGACGGAATTAATAGCCAAAATTCCCCGCAAAAATACAAAAGGAACAGTTTTATAAAACCCGAGGAGTCGTTTTATAAACCTCAAAGATCGTTTTATAAAACTCGAGAAGTCGTTTTATAAAACTCGAAGATCGTTCTTTAAAACTCGAGAATCATTTTATAAAACTCGAGAATCGTTTTATAAAACTCGAGAAGTCGTTTTATAAAACTCGAAGATCGTTTTATAAAACTCGAGAATTCGTTTTATAAAACTAGAAGATCATTTTATAAAACTCGAGAATCATTTTATAAAACTCGAGAATCGTTTTATAAAACTCAAGAAGTCATTTTATAAAAATCCAAGATCGTTTTATAAAACTCGAGAAGTTGTTTTATAAAACTCTAAGATCGTTTTATAAAACTCGAAGATCGTTTCATAAAACTCGAGAAGTCGTTTTATAAAACTCGAAGATCGTTTTACAAAACTCAAAGATCATTTTATAAAACTCGAAGATCATTTTCTTAAACTCGAGAAGTCATTTTATAAAACTCGAAGATCGTTTTATAAAACTCAAAGATCGTTTTATAAAACTAGAAGATAGTTTTATAAAACTCGAGAAGTCGTTTTATAAAACTCAAAGATCGTTTTATAAAACTCGAGAATCGTTTTATAAAACTCGAGAAGTCATTTTATAAGAATCGAGAATCGTTTTATAAAACCGCGAAAAACCGAAACCTCCGCAAAACGTGAACTAGTCACGACTGGTTCGCCTGCTGGAGAACTAAGCCAAGCTGGCTTAGTTCGCCAGCAGGCGAACTAGAAGCTTCCGACTAGTTCGCCAGCAGGCGAACTAGGAACTTCCGGACTAGTTCGCCTGCTGGCGAACTAAGCCAAGCTGGGTTAGTTCGCCAGCAGGCGAACTAGAGATCTCCCGGACAGTTCGTCAAACCGGCGAGCTGGATCGGACCGGCTCGATTCTCCGTACGTTGAACCGACCATCCCGAGCCTCGATCTCCTGCATCCCCGATTCGAAACTTACGTCCTTCGACACAATCGCATTCTAAACCACAGCTGAAATGTCTCCCGTTTCGTCTCGTTCCGACTTATCGTTCGAATTTTACGACAAAAACCGTAAAACTCTGTTTTCTCGAAAAGAACTCGAAGAAATCGTATAAAACGGTAACGGTTAAACAAGACACAAAACATCGCCTAAACTATACGATTTATCCGAGATTTTTCGTTAGAGTCGTAAAAAATGTATTTTTAATAAAAACGTCGAGTACATCGTAAAAAATGTGTTTTTAATAAAAATGTCGAGTAAATTGTAAAAGACGAAAACGATTAACCAAGAAACGAACATAGCTAAACTTTACCATTAACTCGAGGAATTTACTAAAAACGGCATCAAATCAGGAAACGATTCCGTACATGGTAGAAAAACGGATTTATCGCAGAACGGCCTGGAAGGTCCTAAAACGCGATAAAAGCCCATCTCGCGATCTCAACAGAATCTAACCCGATGATACGATAACGTTTTGGCGGTTTACTCGCAGAAGGAAAATAAAAGTCAAGCTCGAAGATAAAAGGCAAGTTTGAAGACAAATAGAAGATTTCTGCGGAAGAAAAGGAAGGATCGAGAAAAATGGAAGATTCCCGATACACTCAAATCCGGGCAAAATGGAAAGATCGAATTGCCAAGGCAGGGAGTATATAAGCAAGAGGTATAGGGCAGAAGCAGACACGATTTTCAGAGCTCTCACCACCAAAATTTGCATTTAGGAATATTTCCGTTTTCTTTTAGCGAGCTGCGTCTCAACTAGGGTTTTCGTTCTTAGACTTCTAGGGATTTTGCCGACGGCTCACGCAGCTAAGGCTACTCTCGTTGTAATAGTTCTTACGCAGATTCGGAATAAGAACCTCTTTGCTCTCAATTTCGTTTATTCTCTTTTAAATTCTAAATTCGTTGTTTTCTTAATCTTCGTTGTGCGGTTCTGCGGATAGTTTGTTCCTCTTGAAACTTAGGGTTTTCCTAAAATTTCCTTATTTACGATTTATTGGCAGTAGGTGGATTTCGGTTCCAACAGTTTAACCTAGAAGGAGGGGGGGGGGGTCGGATCTATCTTACACCGAAGCCGCAACATGTCCAACGACGAAACGATGACTGGTGACAACCAAACTCGTAACGAACGCGACAACGATGAAACACCACCACCACAAGATGTGTCTGTGGCCAACGCTACAAACGCTAACGCCGAGACCATCGAAAAGATGCTTTCCGAGTTTAACAAAAAATTGGAAGAGCAGGAGCCGAGCAATTCGCCCCCGCGGAACTACTAAGATCCGCGGAAGGAGGCTCGATTTCGGCGCTCCTACGGATCGTCCCAGAACCGAGCAGGGTAACTTACCGGAAAAGGATTCCGGAAAAGATTACCCTGATGCGACGCTAAACGAATCGAAGAAACCTCCTACTCACGAACAGGAGACCGAGGACGACGGCATCGAAAGGGTTAACCTATGGACAAGCGACCAGGCCGGTTCATCGGACGAAGACGCTGTTGTCCATCCTAGGAGAAGAAAAACTTGAAGTCCTATACTGGAGTCTTCTCCCGAACGTTCTCTTACTGGAGACGAGGAGGAACTCGGATTCGCCCGATACGCAAAAACTGCCGAGGAGTGATCTCCGGTTACTCGCAGCAAACGCCGACAAGGTCGGAAAACTGCTGGCAATCTGACTGAGATTCGCGATCTCCGCGAGTACATCACTAAAACGGCCGCAGCAGTAAAAGCGGTGAAATCTCAGATTCATCACGCTACCAGCGCCGCACCCGAAATCGATCGGTTACTGTACGAGTCTCGGAAAACGCCCTTCACGGCTCGCATCACCGAGATCAAACTGCCCGATCCCGGAAAACTTAAGGTGCCGACTTACTACGGGACATCTGATCCCAAAGCACACCTACATGCATTCCAGATCACCATGGGACGAGCCAATCTCAAGGACCATGAAAAGGACGCAGGCTACTGCCGCCTCTTCGTCGAAAACCTAGAAGGAGCAGCGCTTGAATGGTTCGCCAAACTTAGGCGAAATTCGATCGGAAGTTTCCGCCGACTGGCTTCGGAATTCCTGAAGCAATACTCGATATTCATTAACCCGGAAACCTCCGATGCCGACCTCTGGAGCTTGGTGCAGAAGGAGGACGAATCTCTCCGCGATTTCATGAGTAGGTTCAAACTTGTCATGGCTAGGGTTAGCGGAATTAGCGACAAAGCCGCCATCGACGCATTAAGGAAATCGCTTTGGTACAAATCGAAATTCCGAAAGTGGATAGCTCTCAAAAAGCCGCGGACAATCCAGGACGCGCTCCACAAGGCTACGGATTACATAACCATCGAGGAGGAGACTAAAATCCTTTCCGAGAAGCATAAGCCGACGAAAACGTCCGCAAAGGATAACGCATCCGAGCAGAAGCAGAAAAAGAGGAATTCTCAAAACGACAAATTCGTCCATCACGAGGGTCAAGATCTCCAAGGGGCGCACAACTACGCCATCAACTCTGGATTGGAGCAAGGGTGAACCACGGATAACACGGGGACGAGAAATTCGAATTACGAAGAGAATTCTTTCTGCGACCTCCACCAAACTCTTGGGCATTCCACTGTGAACTGCAAAGTTCTCGGCGCCAGACTTGCCGCAAAATTGGTCGCGGGAGAACTCTCCGAGATATCCAGTGTCAAGGATCCCATCCGCGATTCGGATCGCCTTCTGAAGAACGACAGGAACGCGTGAGCAGAAACTCCGCCTCAGGGAAACCAGTCAGGCGAAAAACGAGGACGAAGGCAAGATGAGAATGGTAACGATGCTAACCCCCGAAATATCAACATGATTATCGGTGAATCGCAATATTATAACGACACCGTCTCGTCTATCAAATCCTACCAACGTAAAGCCGAAACCGGCTCGGGTTGGAAGGTGCCGACGGATGACTCTCCGAAAGGGGTGATCTCATTCGACGATGCTGAAACCGGCGGAATCGACCAACCGCATGTCGATCCCCTTGTCATCGATTTGGTGATAAGCGATCTAGAAGTCGCTCGAATTCTGGTCGATACCGAAAGTACGGTCAACGTCATCTTCCGCAACACGTTAGCACGTATGGGTATAGAACTCTCGGAAGTCGAACCTACGCCAAAACCGTTGACTAGCTTTTCCGGCGAGACATCGATGACCTTGGGATCGATCCGGCTACCGGTGGCAGCCAAAGAAGTGACGAAAATCGTCAACTTCACAGTTGTTGATTTCCCGGCCATCTACAATGTCATCATGGGCACGCCTTGGATAAATTCCATGAAAGCGGTTCTGTCAACATATCACTAAGGCATCAAATTCCCAACACCTATGGGAGTCGCAGCAATTTGGGGATGCCAAAGACAATCACGATCCTGCTTCCTGGCCATAAGCTGAGGCAATTGGCGGTAGCAATCGTGAAACAAAAACGGGCAAAGGTCACACCACCGCCCGCAGAAGACGACCCAAAGCAAGCAACAGTCGAGAAACCAGAAGTTCCCGCACCCATCGCTTCTACCCGGCCGGAGGAGACAATCCCGGACAAAGACATTGATCCCGCGACTGAAGCGATTGAGAAGTCTGCGACAGCCGAGTAAGCACACTCACGCAAACAATCAGAACTACGAGATGGCTTGATTTCTGAAAGGAATACGTAGGCAGCTCGCCTAAAGACGAGTTCAGCTATCCCCCCTTCCAAAACCGGGGGGAGTGGGTGAGTATACGAGTATTCGTATACTCCCAAATTTTTTAAACTTTCGCTTTGTAATCGAAAAATCTTCGAAATTTTAATAAAGAAAAAGTTAGAATATCTCCGCTACAATCAAAAACGCAAAAAGAATTCCAAACATCCAGAAAATCGCTTCCGCAGTAACAACTACTTAATCATTTTTATAAAACTTGCATATCAAAATATTTTCGGAAAGAACCGGCGAGACGTCGCCTAAATTCTCAAGAAACATATTCCCCCAAGTCCGTCCGCGACTATAAAAACACGAACGCTCAGCGATTGGCCCCGTCGAGCACGCTAGCCGTCCTAAACAAACGCATCGACCTATCGGTCCGCATACGTTTGACTAGTATAAAATAGCGCGCTATAAAAGAAATCCAAATTTTTGGTCAGCACTTCCGGGCAACTTAGAAATTGTTCCCGGTGAGATGCTCGATTCCAACCATACGAATCGTATAAGCCGAGAACCTATCGCGGATTCTAAATCGGTATGGAGTCAGGTTAAAATCGCAACAAGCAAAACGAAAGCCGATTAGTCATCGCATAGCCTCAACCCGAGAGTAAACCAAGGTCTTGCCCTAAACTCACCACACTGGTCACTAATGTCTCAAGGCATGAATCGAGATCCTAAAGGCATGTCTCTTCGCCCACATATAATCTTCCGAGTTAACGAAACGGACGATTTACACCAAGAGTTAGATGCGAGATGACATCTCATATTCTTCCCTCTACATCTAAAAACGAAACGTGAATTTCATACATAGAAAAAAATTTCTTCCTAGAACGTCCGCAAATACACACCGCCCGGCGGTAGGGATTCAGAGCCACCAACGGCCAGTCCCGGAAAAGCAACAACGAAATCATAAAAACAATAACATCACACATTGAAGTCATCGAACGTGGACTGATCGACTTCGCTATCCACATCCGATATCCCAGGTCCAACTTCGACCGAATCCGGCGACACCACAATGGGGCTCCACTGATCCCACATGTGCTTCCCAGGATTAGCGGACTCGTTCTTCTTCTTCTCTCTCTTAGCCAGACGCGTTTTCTGCTTCGAAATCGCGACCTCATACGAATAGTCCGATTTCTAGGTGAGATGCAAACCCCCAGCTATGCCCCGGACTCGCGGATATCGCCATTCGCCCTTTGCGCATCTTTAAATTCCGCATAAAGAGGTACGAACCGCTCACGGCGAGCCATGAACTCCGCAGATACCTCTCTTTTTCCCGCTCTACGAGCACGGCGAACCATCACGTCGGAAAGCTCTAAGCTTCCACGAGATTCCGCTTCATACTCCTCTCTCACACGAGCAGCTTCCCTTACGGCTAAATCCTAGGCACGAGAGAAACTGGCATCGATCTCCTCTCTGATACGAACAGCCTCCGCGTCCGCCGCTGCAGCCCTAAATTCGGCCCTGCGAATTTCCGCGCTGTTCACGCTCACCGCTTCGCTCATAACGCGAAGACCCTGCAAAACGGAAAAATCATCCTTTATAAAAAAACGATATAAATACATAGTGACAAATGAATGGCCAAACCTTGTTAAAAAGCCTCGACGCCTTCGCGACCGATATAAATACATATTGATATCCTCGTCGAACGCTTGACCGCGACCGATCGGAACTTCTCTGTCCTGTGGAGATCTATCTCTCCCTCTCCTCCGCATCATCACCCGCCTCGAACTCAGTATGACTGTCACAAGAAAAACCAGATGAATAATAGGCAACAGCGCGACGAACCCTTTTCGGAGAAAAGTATCCCCAATGAAGTGGGCCACCACGAAGAAGATTCATGACCTCTGGGAAATCCTTGAGCAGCGGCCTGTGGAGGGTAGGCACTGCAAAACAAGCGAAAAGAGTTAAAATCTCTACATATACGGATATGGAGATCACGTCAATAGAATACCAGTTGTCGCCCACGCGGTCCTGAACAAAGGAATACAGCCCTCCTCCACAGATGCGTTATCGATTTTGACGTAGAAGAATCGCTCGATCCAATCATGCTCATTCGAGGCAATCCCACCGATGACTGTCATGTCCCGCTAAGGGGCTAGGTAAAATCCGTCCCCTCTTCCCTTGAATGTCAACATAGCCGAAAGATAGTCCGCATCAAGGGACATCCCGCGCTCATAGCCTAACACCAAAATCCCGACAATGTGTCGTAATCCACCAGGACGTAGTTGGCCGAACGGTACACCAAACCTATCCAAGAACTCGACAATGGCTCAAGGAATAGGGAACCATAGCTGACAGTTCAACAGAAAGGCTTTGTAGCATGAAAATAACCAGGGGGCGGATTCTCGACATCCTGGCCTGGGACGGGAAGGCAAAACTTGACTGACTCAGGGATTTCACGGAGATTCCTCATATCTCTGAGGGAATCGGCAGTGCTCGCACTCGGACCAAATGCCCTCCTCCGAGGTTTATCCTTCTTCGGAACCCAAAAACCCGAAGGCGGCACCTTCGCGGCCTTCATGGCTGAACAGTATTCCAAAAACTTCTCCTCGGTCGTGGAAAAACGTTGAAAGATCGGTCTGGGAAGAGGACAATCACCAGAGGTATTAAGGTCCCTCGGATAAAAGATAGATGCATGAGCATGATCTGAAACTTTCCATTCAGAAGACATGTTAGACGGACGAAAGAAAAGGGATTCAAAGGAAGAGGTAGAAAGAAAACTTCTTGAGACTTAGGCAAGTTATGGGAAAATGAGTGAAGAACTTTAGAAACTCATTCCATATACTTATAAGGAAGAATTTTACTATTCACCCTTGGACTTTTGGCCATTAAAGTTCCACCTAATTCAACCAAACTTGCAAAACAAGCTCAATCCACTCGCAAGAACCCCACGATTCTTACGAGCTGGGGGTCTAACTGTTGGGGTCAAAATCGGTACGACGGAATCAATAGCCAAAATTCCCCGCAAAAAATACAAAAGGAATAGTTTTATAAAACCCGAGGAGTCGTTTTATAAAACTCAAAGATCGTTTTATAAAACTCGAGAAGTCGTTTTATAAAACTTGAAGATCGTTTTATAAAACTCGAGAATCGTTCTATAAAACTCGAGAATCATTTTATAAAACCCAAGAATCGTTTTATAAAACTCGAGAAGTATTTTTATAAAACTCGAAGATCGTTTTATAAAACTCGAAAAATCGTTTTATAAAACTCGAAGATCGTTTTATAAAACTCGAGAATCATTTTATAAAACTCGAGAATTGCTTTATAAAACTCGAGAAGTCGTTTTGTAAAACTCGAAGATCGTTTTATAAAACTCGAGAAGTCGTTTTATAAAACTCGAAGATCGTTTTATAAAACTCGAAGATCGTTTTATAAAACTCGAGAAGTCGTTTTATAAAACTTGAAGATCGTTTTATAAAACTCAAAGATCGTTTTATAAAACTCGAAGATAGTTTTATAAAACTCGAGAAGTCATTATATAAAACTCGAAGATCGTTTTATAAAACTCAAAGATCGTTTTATAAAACTCGAAGATCGTTTTATAAAACTCGAGAAGTCGTTTTATAAAACTCAAAGATCGTTTTATAAAACTCGAGAATCGTTTTATAAAACTCGAGAAGTCATTTTATAAAACTCGAGAATCGTTTTATAAAACCGCGAAAAACCGAAACCGCCACATAACGCGAACTAGTCACGACTAGTTCGCCAGGAGAACTAGAAGCTGCCCGACTAGTTCGCCTGCTGGCGAACTAAGCCAGCTTGGCTTCGTTCGCCAGAAGGCGAACTAGAAGGTTCCCGACTAGTTCGCCAGCAGGCAAACTAGGAACTCCCCGACTAGTTCGCCTGCTGGTGAACTAGAGATCTCCCGGACAGTTCGTCAAACCGGCGAGCTGGATCGGACCGGCTCGATTTTCCGTACGTTGAACCGACCATCCCGAGCCTCGATCTCCTGCATCCCCGATTCAAAACTTACGTCCTTCGACACGATCGCATTCTAAACCACATCCGAAATATCTCTTGTTCCGTCTCGATCGACTTATCGTTCGAATTTTACGACAAAAGACGTAAAACTCCATTTTCTCGAAAACAACTCGAAGAAATCGTTTAAAACGGTAACGGTTAAACAAGACACCGAACATCGCCTAAACTATACGATTTATCCAAGATTTTTCGTTAAAGTCGTAAAAAACGTATTTTTAATAAAAACGTCGAGTAAATCGTAAAAAACGCGTTTTTAATAAAAATGTCGAGTAAATCGTAAAAGACGGAAACGATTAACCAAGAAACGAACGTAGCTAAACTTTACGATTAACTCGAGGAATTTACTAAAAATGGCATCGAATCAGGAAACGATTCCGTACATGGTCAAAAAATGGATTGATCGCAAAACGGCCCGGAAGGTCCTAAAACGCAATAAAAGCCCATCTCACGATCTCAACAGAATCTAACCCGAAGATACGATAACGTTTTGGCGGTTTACTCGGAGAAGGAAAATAAAAGTCAAGCTAAAAGATAAAAGGAAAGTTTGAAGACAAATAGAAGATTTCCGCTGAAGGAAAGGAAGGATTGAGAAAAATGGAAGATTCCCGATACACTCAAATCCGGGCAAAATGGAAAGATCGAATCGCCAAGCCAGGGAGTATATAAGCAAGAGGTATAGGGCAGAAGCAGACACGATTTTCAGAGCTCTCACCACCAAATTAGCATTTAGGAATATTTATGTTTTCTGTTAGCGAGCTGCGTCTCAACTAGGGTTTTCGTTCTTAGACTTCTAGGGATTTCGGCGACGGCTCACGCAGCTAAGGCTACTCTCGTTGTGACAGTTCTTACACAGATTCGGAATAAGAACCTCTTTGCTCTCAGTTTCGTTTATTCTCTTTTAAATTCTAAATTCGTTGTTTTCTTAATCCTTGTTGTGCGGTTCTGCAGATAGCCGGTTCCTCTGGAAACTTAGGGTTTTCCTGAAGTTTCCTTATTTACGATTTATTGACGGTAGGTGGAATTCGGTTCCCACAGTCTTGCCCTAAACCCAGCACACTGGTCTCTAACGTCTCAAGGCATGAATCTAGATCCTAAGGGAATGTCTCTTCACCCACATCTAAACACTCATGAAAATTGAAATACTCCGAGTAAACGAACCGGAAGATCTACACCAAGAGTTAGATGCGAGACGACAACTCGCACTCTTCCCTCTACATCTAAAACGAAACGCTGATTTCATGCTTAGAAAATATTTTTATCAATATTATTCGTTCAAATACACGTTGCCCAGCGGAAAGGATTCAAAGCCACCAACGGCCAGTCCCGAAAAAACATTACAATGACATCATACTACAAAGACATCATTCATCGAAATTACAAAACTCAAACGCCGAGCTTTGGCTGGTGCTAGCATCAATCCACGGCTGATTAACTTCGGCACTGGCATCTGGGATCTTTGGCCAAACCTTTACTGAATCCGTCGACACAACAATAGGAGTCCATTTCTCCCACATTCGCGCCCTAAGATCAAAGAGTTCGGGCTGCATATCTCTCTTCCCATCCAAACGCTCCATCTGCTCGAAAAACTCCTTGGCATACGAGTAACCCTCATTCTGAGTAATGGACAACCCGTGAACGACACCGCGACACTCGAGATAATCACCATTGGCTCGTTGAGCAACCTCAACATTCGAGTAACTGGTCGCAAATCGTTCACGACGAACCCTCGCTTCCTCAGCAACCTCTATTTTGCCTACACGGCGCGTACGACGAACTCTCTGATCAGAAAGCTCCTTAGCACGACGATAGTTAGCCGTGCATTGGCTCTTCACGCGAGCAACCTCCCTTTCAACCTATTCTTTAGCAGGGTTGGCATCAATCTTCGCCCGAAGACGAGCAACTTCTTTTTCCGCCATGTCCGCGCAAACCATAGCAAGATCGGTTTCGGTGCTGCGATCATTCAGGGCTCTAATCATAATCAGGAGGCCCTATGAAAAGAAAAAATGAAAGGATAAGTGAAACTATTCAATCATAAGTCATTAAAAATAAAACAGACCTCATTGGCTTGCTCGGAAGCTTTGGCAAACTCTGGAACATAGCCAAGGTCGCCGTCCGAAAAGTTACAAGTCAATGATCCACCTGCACATGCCCAAACGCCCTCGTTTTCCTGACTTTCAAGGAAATCCTTGAGAATGTTTTCAGGAGAGGCAGCGCGGTCAGATGAATCATCGTCAACAACCACGTGCTTATCTTTTCGGGATCTTGACTTGTTCATCCTCGTGGGGGACGTGTATGGGACGAATTCTCCTATACACGGATCCTCTTCAAAAACCGGAGAGTTTGCAAAGAGCCGAGATTTAAAAAGGGCAACTGCTCGACGTACACGCTGCGGAGAAAAACTATTCCAGGTACCTTCCCCGTTTTGAAGCGAAGCAGTAACGGTAGAAAAATCTGCTGGAAACGGAGGCAGAGGGTTGGTCTCTGCGGAAAAAAAAAAGCAAATGAGTAAAAAAAGAAGATTTTCTAAAAGATCGTACGCACTCAGATCACATACCTTTCCGACCCCATGTGGTCACGAAAAAGGAAATGCAGTCCTCCTCTACTGATGCACTGTCAATACGAACATAGAAGAAGTTCTTCTTCCAAGAAGGGTAGTTTGACATGCAACAAGTGACTATTTCCTTGCGAGGCAATAAGTTAATCCTTCGTGTCGTCTCCTCAAGTTTCAGTAAACCCTCAAGATGATCAACGCTAAGGATTATTCCCCGCTCGTAACTCAACGTCATGAGACCAACGAGTTGTTGCAAGTCGCGTGGGTTCAATTGGCTGATTAATATCCCAAGTCGGTGATTGTATGGAACAATGATCTCCGGAATCGGAAACCACAAATGGCATTGCATTAAAAATACATCGTAGCACGTAAAGAAACCGTCAGGTGCAACTTTATCACTCTCTCCAGCTAGTGGAAGGTGAAATTCAACCGCCTCTGGAACTTGGCAAAACTCCCGAATAGATTCAAGACCATTGGGACAAACTGAACTAGAGCATTCGAGAATATGGTTGGCATCAAAAGGAGGTGGAACCCAGGTTTCGGGTCTAGTAGGTCTCGACTCGCCCAATACGCCTCACGGTCTCTCGAGTCGACTAATGGAAACAAGAGTTCCTCCTTCGGAACTACGACTCGAGTCTGCGAGTTCATTCCTTCGGAACTACAACGATCAGAAATTTTCGGAGCGAGTTCTCCTTTCCGAAAACATGTTTAGGAAAGGGGGAAAAAAAGAATTCAAAGGGAAAGGAAGAGAAAAAACTTCTTGAACCTTAGATAAGTTATGGAAGGAAGTGAGTAAAGAATTTGAAAATTTCTTCCATATACTTATAAGAAAAAGTTTTACTATTCACCTTTGGACTTTTATAAAATTCTAAGAACTTTCCGAACAAAGGAAATCCGCGGAAAACTTAGAAATCGTCGTCTCGGAAGAACGAACGAAAAAATTGCCGATTACACGATTGACCAAGTTAAGCGAAGAACCACAAAAAACCGCATCCGCCGTAAACCGCGAGCAGGTTCGACCGAACCAAGTTCAACGAACGACGACAAAAACAAAACCGCATCTGTTTTTGTTATCGAGCTGCGTCTCAAATAAGGTTTTAGTCTTAGATTACTAGGTTTAGGAATCTCGCCGATGGCTCACGAGGCTAAGGCTACTCTTGTTGTATTACTCTTACACAAATTTGGAATAAGATCCTTCTTACTCTTAATCTCGTGTTCTTTTACATTTCTTTCACTTATTCATATCGTGTTCTTGATTGCTTTTNTTTTGTTATCGAGCTGCGTCTCAAATAAGGTTTTAGTCTTAGATTACTAGGTTTAGGAATCTCGCCGATGGCTCACGAGGCTAAGGCTACTCTTGTTGTATTACTCTTACACAAATTTGGAATAAGATCCTTCTTACTCTTAATCTCGTGTTCTTTTACATTTCTTTCACTTATTCATATCGTGTTCTTGATTGCTTTTGTGCGGTTCCGCAGATAGCCGGGTCCTCTGGGGAATTAGGGTTTACTCTAAATTCCTAAAGTTACGTAAAATCGACAGGGGTGAATTTTTGTTCCCTATTTTACGGAAATCGATAGTGCGAACTTCGGTTCCCACACACTACGGCGATCGATTTCCAATGGGAGAATCGATAGACGCGCTCCTAGTTAAGCTTTATACATGAGTTAAATATGCTCACTAAAGATGCCTAGATCAAGCTTGCGCTATACTCTAGTAAATATGTTCATTAAATATGGTCTCTTGTTTCCAGGTTGAGCTTTGCTCGTCCCCTGGTAATCTGGAAGGCTTGCAGGTGCGCTTTGGGATCGGTCGTCCCGTCATAAGTTGGCACTCTGAGTTTTCCAGGAGTGGGTAGCTTGACCTCGGTGATGCAAGCCGTGAAAGGCGCTCTCCGAGATTCGTAGAGCAGCCGATTTATTTTGGGGGCAGCGCTGGTAGCATGGTGAATTTGAGACTTCACCGCTTTTACCGCTGCGGCCGTTTTAGCAATGTAGTCGCAGAGATCGCGAATCTTAGTTAGCTCGTCATCAGTTTCCGACCTCGTCGGCGTTTGCTGCGAGTAACACGTGATTGTTCCTTGACCGTTTTTGCGTGTTGCACGCAGTAGAGTTCCTCGTCGTCCTCAGTAAGAGAATGCTCGGGAAAGGATTCCGGCTGAGGACTTCGATATTTCCTCCTCCTCGGATGGATGTCTGCATCTTCATCCGACGGATCAGATTGGTCCCTCGTTTCCAGGTTGACCCTTTCGACACCGTCTTCTTCTGTCTCCTGTCTGCGAGTAGGAGATTTGTCCGACTCGTTCAGCGTCGCGTCAGGGTTATCTTTTTCGAAGTTTTTCTCCGGCAGATTTCCCTGCTCGGTTCTGGGGCGATCCATTGGAGTCCCAAAATCAAGCCTTCTTCCGTGGGGGCGAATTGCCCTGGTTCTTGCAGTTAAGGTTTCAACCTGTTTTGTTAGTGAACCAATGAGCTTTTCTTGTCAATGTTGTCGCTATAGACGCGTGTTGGTTGTTCTGTAATTGTTTTTCGATTGAGCGTGCTGCGGCTTGAGTGTAAGATAGATCCGACCCCCCTCCTTCTAGCGCCAAACTGTGGGAACCAAAATTCACCCCTGTCAATTTTACGTAAATTTTGGAATTTAGAGTAAACCCTAATTTCCCAGAGGACCCGGCTACCTGCCGAACTGCACACAAGCAATAGTGTAAGCGATGAGGATAAGTAAAATATTTAAAAACGAGATTGAGAGCAAGAAGGATCTTATTCCGAATTCTGCGCAAGAGTGGTACAACGAGAGTAAGCCTTGGATAAAAGAGCTTTCGGTGAGTTCCTTAGTTCTAATAACCTAAGACTGAAAACCCTAGTTGAGACGCAGCTCGATAACAAAAAACAGAAAGTTTCCGAATGCTAAGTTTGGTGGTGAGAGGTCTCAAAATCGTCCTCTTTGTTTTGTCCTTTGCCTTCTGTTTATATACTCTCTCCTTAGGCTTAGTCTTTCCTTTTCGCCCAGATTCGAGTTTATCGAGAATCTTCCATTTGTCTCGATCTTTCCATTTTTCTTGCGGAAATCTTCTAACTATCCTCAAATTTAACATTTATCTTCAAACTTGGCATTTATCTTCTTTCTGCGAGTTAATCTTCAAACCGTCATTGTATCTTTGGGCTGGATTTCGTTTCAAGTCGCAAGTGGGATTTTATCGCGTTTTTAGGCTGTCCGAGCCGTTTTACGATAAAAACCGTTTTACGGTTTTAGACGAGATCGTTTCCTGATACGATGCCATTTTTATAAGATTTATCAACTTAATCGTATAGTTTGGCAATGTATGATGTTCCGTTTAATCGTTGCAGTTTTATACGATCTTCCAGAACTTTAGGAGAGAAGAAGACTTTTACCATTTTTATCTTAAAACTTGAACTGTTAGATGGATCAAGATGAAATTGAGAGACGTTTCGACCATGGTTCAGAGAATGATCAAATCAAAGGACGTGTATGCCTTACGTCAACGATGCGGGATATAGAGTCTCTGGACGGTCAGCTCGACGTAAGGCGATCCGAAACGGGTTCGTTCAGCTCGCCGTACGGCGAGATGCTTTGTGGTGACCAGCTCGCCGTACGGCGAGATGATACGAGATGAACCAGTTCCCATACGGCAAGCTGAACCCGCTGGTTCGGCTGGTCGTACGTCGAACTGGTTTGGTCGAACCTGCTCGCGATTTACGGCAGATTCGGTTTTTTTGCGGTTTTTCGCTTCACTTAGCAATCGTGTAATCGGCAATTGTTTCGTTTGTTCTTCCGAGATGACGATATCAAAGTTTTCCACGGATTTCTTTTGTTCAGAAAGTCCTTAGAATTTGATCTCTACGCGCCTTGGAGACGTCGCCACACGCTAAAATAAGCGCCAAAAATCAAAAGCGACTATGGGCCGACTCTAAAGCCCATGTTCTCCTTCCAGAAGATTCATACCGAACGCCCGATGCGTAACCTCCTTCGGATCTGCGGCCCAATCCTTCCTGCTCCGAGTTGTGAGGCCTTGCAGCAGAAAGAGATAGGCACCTTTCCGACCAGAAGTCATCTACCAGATCGTGACTCCGCACAATCAACTCCATGAGGCTTAGGCCCTGAAGATATATACTGAACGCCATTTTACCAAGGGAAATGTGACTTACTCCAGGTCCTAAATACGGTCCAAGCCTAGCAAGGACCTGGAGAATAGGGCGCCAAGAGTGATGCCTTATTTAGGGGGAATCTGCTGAAATAAGGTGACTACGGTCCACCTAGACACACTTTACCACTTGACTCCATTGATGAAATCAAGCAATAAGGGGAAAACTATTTGGAAAAAATATCTAGGCACCAGCTTCCTCCAGCCTCTGGGCTTGGCACCGGCCTCTAGACCCCTGCTCTGAAGGGACCCAGGGCCCAGACCCTGCATCCAAGTTCCTTAGGCCTGACCCCTGCTCAAAAAGCCGGCGCTTGGACAAAATGGAAGTTCTCAACTTAAGGGAATTCTTCCATATTCGACAATATTGAAGGGTTTAACCTAATATAAGCCGACATCTACACCTATCAAAGGGGAACCCAAACCATAGAATAAAGGATCGACACTTAGAGAATGAGAGACTATATCTAGGCGGCTAGAATTAGGGTTCATACACCACATTGTAGCCCCTCTTCGATTAATCAATAATACGTCTCCTTCTCTACTTTTTTCTTATTCTTTCTCTTTGATTTATCCTTTCCTCATACAAATATCCGCACTTTCTCATTGTTCACACACAAACCTTCACTGTTCCGTTGTACTAAAACGACCCTACACAAAAATACCATAACAACCTACAGGGGCATCGAGGCCAATCTAGAGCAGGCGCGACCCATCCAAGCGATTCCCTCCTCACAGAACGTTAAGGAAGTCCAAAGACTAACAGGTGAAATGGCCGCATTAAGAAGATTCATCTCCAGGTTTTCCGACAAGTTTAATGCCTTCTTCGAGTCCCTGAAAGATCCCAAGGACTTCCAATGGAATGACAAGTGTGAGCTCGCCCTCAGCGACCTCAAAACATACCTCATTACGGCTTCATATCTGCACAGACTTAAGCGCAAGGTGAAGACCATTGAGGGATCGATGGTCCGTGAGCCAAGGAGGATGTTTCTGTCGAGGAAGTGACCGAGTGCTCCTTTCAGCCAAGCGTGGACGAGAGCAAGGCTCCAGAGGTCGCCGAGGAAGGTGAAGGTGTGGTTGCGTGCGCCAGCGAGGCGATGGATGAGGACGAGACTCCGTGTGTGGAGGGTGTCTGAGGTTGTAGTCTCGTATGAGACTTTAAAAATTTAAATCCTTTTGTGTTGGCTGAGAGTGGCCTTTGTATTTATTCGGGACTGGCCCTTTTGGCTTTGAATCCCTGTTAATTTGGCAACTTTTTATTAAACACTCAGTTTTCGTTAACATTGTGCTTTGAGTTGATATTAAGGGAGGTCCGCGAGTTGTCGTCTCGCATTCCCTCTCCTTTAGGATGTTTAGAAAAATCAAGTGAGCGTTTAGATGTAGACGAAGAGACATGCCTTTAGGATCTCGAATCATGCCTTGAGATGTTAGAGACTAGTGTGCTGGGTTTAGGGCAAGACCTAAGTTTACTTTCAGATTGAGGCTGTGCGATGACTAGTTGGATTTCGTTTTGCCTGTTGCAATTTTAACCTGATCAAATACCGATTTAGAGTCCGCGATAGGTTCTCGGCTTATATGACTAATCTTGTTGGAATTGAGAAACTCTCTACTTGGGCGTCTTTCTATGCTTGCGTAAGATTCCGATTCGACCCACTTGGAGAAAAAGTCAGTTAGGACTAATAGGAAACATTTTTGTTTTGACGCGTCCATCGGCCCGACTATATCCATCGACCATCGCATGAACGGATATGGTGCCGAGATAGACGAGAGAACTTCGTCTGGTTGATGGATAGTTGGAGCGTGCCGTTGGCACTTCTCACATTTTCGCGAAACATCCTCGCAATCTTTAACTATCGTTGGCCAGAAATACCCGTGGCATTTGATTTTTATTGCGAGAGATCTTCCACCAGATTGGTTTCCGCAGGACCAGGACTGCACTTCTTGCACTATCCGCTGCGCTTTTTCTCCTTGCACGCAGGTCATAAGTGGTCAAGAGAATCTCCACTTATAGAGTTCTCCTTCAACTCGAACACACCGTGCGGCCTGTGTTTTTATTTTTTGGGCCGCCTATTTTTCCGATGGGATTTCCCCGTTGGTAATGTATGCGAGGATTGTTTCCATATATGGACGGCCGAATCCGTAATCGTCTTCCGGTTCGTTGATCAGGTTTATGACCACGGGCGGTCCAATGCTAGGGTGTTCGATGAACTCCACGAGAATTACCCTGCTCAAACAAAGATCCGAGCTAGATGCCAAGGCGTCTGCTTGCGCGTTTTCAGGTCAAGGGATCCTAGTAAGGGCGAATTGATCGAACTTTCGAGTTAGATCCATGACAAAGGTCAGATATGCTTCTATCCTTTCGTCCCTTGCATCTTATTCCCCGTTGAACGGGCTAGCCACTAGCTGGGAGTCGCAGTAAGCAAGAAGATTACGAATCTTTAAACCGCAAGCTAGTCGTAATCCTGCGATTAAGGCCTCGTATTCGGCTTCGTTGTTCGAAGCGTGGAAAACTAATCGAAACGATTGTTCCAACACTTCCCCTGTTGGGGATGCGAGTCGGATGCCGATCCCAGAGCCTTGTTTGGATGAGGATCTGTCAACGTATAGGATCTAGGTCGAGTTCGGCTCTTGGTCAGGTTTGCCTCCCGTTAAGAGTTCCACTAAGAAATCCGCGAGTACTTGCGATTTCGCGCAAGTCTTTGCGCGATATTTGATGTCGTACTCGCTAAGCTCGATTGCCCATTTTGCTAAACTTTTACGATTGGCTGGGACTGTGCAGAATTGTGCGGAGAGGGAAAGAAGTGGGCACAACAACAGTGTGAGACTGGAAATATGGTGTCAGTTTCCTTGACGACATGACCACCGCTAATGCCAATTTTTCCATCATCAGATATCTCGTTTCCGCGTCCATTAGCGTCTTACTCACTTAAAAGATATGTTTTTTTTCCGCGTTCTTCTCGGACGAGGACGCCACTTACGGCGGTCGTCGATACCGCGATGTAGAGCAATAGTGGTTCTCCTTCTACGGGTTTCGCTAATACTGGCGAGGTAGCTAGGTAATGATTTAGCTGTTGGAAAGATTTCTCCATTCTTCGGACCATTCGAAATTTTTGTTTCCCTTCAAAGTTTCGTAGAAAGGAAGACATCTGTCCGTTGATTGCGAGATAAAGCGGTTAAGTGCTGCGACCCTGCCGGTCAATCTTTGTACTTCACGTTTCATCCTAGGGGATACCATCTCTATCAGCGCCGTGATTTTTTTCGGGTTTGCTTTAATCCCTCGGTAGGTAACGTGATACCCCAAAAATTCTCCGGACGCGACGGCAAACTGACACTTTTCGGGATTTAGCTTCATGTTATGAAGATTGAGTCTCTCAAAACATTCTTGGAGGTGATTTAGCTTTATGTTATGAAGATTGAATCTCTCGAAACATTCTTGGAGGTGATTTAACTTCATGTTACGACATGATTTTGTTCTTCGAGTGATTTCACAAGCATATCGTCGATGTACACTTCCATCGTTCTTCCGAGTTGTTCGGAGAACATGCGATTGACGATTCGTTGATAAGTCGCGCCGGCATTTTTAAGGACGAAGGGCATTACCTTATAGCAGTAAGTTCCGCGATCGGCTATATATGCGGTTTTCTCTCGATCGTCAGAGTTCATCATGGTCTGATTGTACCCGGAAAAAGCATCAATGAAAGATAAGAGTTTGTTCCCCGCGGTTGCCTCCACTAAGCGATTGATATGCGGCAGCGGGTAACTATCTTTAGGACACGCTTTATTGAGATCAGTAAAATCGTCGCAGACTCGCCACTTTCCGTTCTTTTTCTTAACGAGGACAGGATTAGCGAGCCAGTCAGGATATCGAATCTCAGTGATCGATCCGATTTTGAGGAGTCTGTTGACTTCGTTGTTGACTGTTTTGGCGCGTTCTGGCCCCAGTTTCCGTCTCTTTTGTTTGACGGGTTTGGATGTTGGGTCAACATTAAGTTTGTGACCTGTGATGTTAGTGTCGATTCCTGGCATGTCTTCCGCAGTCCATGCGAACCTGTTCGAGTTTTTTTCAGACAAGTCAGGAGCTCGGCTTTTAAAGTCTCGCTCAGGTTTGCACCAATTTTGATGCAGCGTTCTGCGAAGGCTTCATCGATGCATACTGAGATGATAGGTTCGCATGTAGGCTCGCGTTCACCTTCCAATGCCTCGTCTGCTCGCAACTGCCAAAAGATTTTCATTTTATCTTGTTCTGGGGCGTCGTCGAGCGCAGACGGTTTCTTTTTCTATTTGGAAGGAGCGTCAGCCGGCAGATTTTTCCGTTTTAAATCCGCGGCATAGCAAACCTGCGAGGTTCTCCGATTTCCCCAGATGGTCTCGATTCCGCGTGGAGCCGGAAACTTAAGACACATATTGTACGTCGACGGTACCGCTTGCATCGAATTTAACCATGGTGTCCCTACAATTGTGTTGTAGGATATGGGCCGATCAAGGACTAGAAATTCGACGATTTTGACTATGCTTCCGGCTCGAACGGTAAGGTTGATCGTGCCGAGAGTCATGGTGATTTCTCCCAAGATTCCTACTAGCGGGCTTGTGTTTTCCGCGATTTCGAACAGATCAATTTCCATTCTCTCGAAAGTGTTTTTGAATATTATATCAGCCGAGCTTCCGGTATCGATTAATATCCTTGCGACGTCCATATTCTGGATCGTCAGCTCGATGACAAGAAGATAGTTGAGAGGTTTGATCGAATCGATCGTTGCTCTTTTCTCGAACGAGATGACGTCGCCGTTTAGGTTAGGCCTATCTCTTCTCGTTCGTTCTAGCGGTTATTGTGTAAGAGAATCTGAGACCCCTCTCTCTAGATCCCAACTGTGGGAACCGAAATTCACACTGTTAATTTTTCCGTCAAATATTGAAACTTAGGGAAACCCCTAATTCTCCCAAGATCCTGGATCTCTGCGGAAACCACTAAAACGAAAAAGATGAACAGAATACAGATGAAAAATTTGCGTAAGATCTTTTATTGATAAAAAGATTGAATGTTGTTACAAAGAGATTCGCGGAACTTAGACGACGAAACGTTTTAGCCACCTAAGTCCTCAATTCGTCTAAGCTAACAGCCATTTATCTATGTATAGAATTCGTCCGCTGCCCTTGTACCCAATCTTCTGCTTATATACTCTCTCCTTAGACGGTTTAGTCCTTCCTTTTTCGCCCAGATTCAAGTCTATCGGAAATCTTCAATTTATCTCGATATTACCCTCTTTCTAAGGGAAATTCTATTTTCTTCAAGCTTGACATTTATCTTCTTTTTGCGAGTAAACATACAATCCGTCGTCGAATCTTTGGTTTGGACTTCGTTTAAAATCGCGAGTGTGCTTTTATCGCGTTTTAGGATTTTCCGAGCTCGCTTTTGAAACTAAACCGCTTTGTTCGAACGAGATCGTTCCTTAATACGACACT
>CAKOAT010273044.1:0-18469 GCA_932364175.1 Eruca vesicaria subsp. sativa | reverse complement strand
TGATTTCAAGTTATATAAAAAAAATTGAAGATAGAAAAAAATGACATCAGATTCTCTATAGACAGCCTCAGCTCATTTCTTTTCTCTTGATTCTTGTATAGAAAATTGTTTTGTATAGTTTAGCTCTTTTCTCTTGATTTTGCTCTGCTTATTTCTAAACTTACAGCGTTTTTGAGAAAAAGAGGTTTTTTTTATAGTATATAGGCTATGCTTTGTTCACTAACTCAGAGATGATATGGAACTAAGATTTTCATAGATGCTGATAAATTTCATAAATGTATGGAAAACTTCAAAGTAATATATTGAGAAACAAAGTTATTTTCGCTAGGGAAACATGCATTTGATAATGTTGCCGAAACATGTCTTCTCAGCTGAAACCCAGCTTATACTTTTATTGAACAAAACACAAATTTGCTTCCACAACAAGCCTCTTGTTCTTTGATCCCCAACAATATCATCGTTTCTGATTGTATCTCACGTTTTTCTACAATTATCTCAGCTACGTAAATAGTGCAGCAACTGAAGGAAGCAGGTTGGGAGGCTAATGTGAATGTGATCACTCCCACGTATGAGTGTTTATGCGACCCTGATCAGTCTGATCAGTCTCAAACTCAAGACGTGGATATCAGTGAAAGGATTAGCTAAGCTACTGATTAATGCTTGGCTAAATGGGTAGTTTCAGGACCTTATGAAGTTCTTGATCGAGAGAGGAGAAGAACTCTTAATATGGCTTGGAAAAAATATGAACTAGGAATTAAAATTGCACAAACACACAATAATATAAGAACTAGCACTTCTTATTAGATTTAGAAACTCTCTCAAAACTAAATAAATGTGTTTCTCTTTCTCTTGATCTACCCTCTTAGATCTCTTAAGGAATGCAACATCTCTGCAACTCCTTATATAGGTCGAAGCTACATTAACCTAATAATAATATGGAAACATTCATAACCTCGATATGTTTTCCTTTTTCTTTAACTTACTAAACTTCTCTTTAATAAGTTAATTTTCTTCTTAAGTTAATTAGAATTATCCAACTTGAATCTTGGGCTTGTTGATCTCTTGAACTCTTGGTATGTGCATGACTTTGATGTGATCATCTTCTACACACTCATAGATGAAATGGTACTTCGAGAGTATGTGTTTGTTTCTCCCATGAAACATCATCTTCACATCAAATTGCTTAAGCTCCATGTCATGATGTGCTACCAGCGCTAACAACACTTTAAGTGTGTCTAAACATCGATGAGAATATCTCATTGTAGTGTACTTCCTCTCTCTGACTGAAATATCTTGCAACAACCCGAACGTTAGACTTAACACCTTCTACGGGTGATGCTTCATATTTAATCTTGAAGATCCACTGACCTATCAGTTTCAAAGCTGCCGGCTTCTTAACAAGCTTCCAAGTCTTGTTTTTGATGATAGATTCGATCTCTGTCATCATCGCATCGATCCATGCTTGTATCAATGCAGCTTCGATGTAACTTTCTGGTTCACCATCTATGGTGAGCAAGAGTCTACCACCTTCAACTTTAACGAGTAGAATGTAAGCATCGAACCGCTTTGGTTTTCTGATGTTACAACCATATCTCGATGTTACATGCTGGTCTTGGTTTGCATCGTTATTCTCTGCTATTTGTTCTTGTTCCGTTGCAGCTTCAAATTCTTCTTCGGTTACAGCTTCAAGTTCTTCTTCTTCATCGTTTTCTTCATGCTTATGGTGATCATGATTCTTAACACCATCCCCTTATTCAACCATGTTCTTAATGACTTCAAAATTTTCATGTCTAAGCCGTGCATGCGACATCCATGTAGCATCGCTTTCTTGTATCTGAAGACACTTCGAATATTCAACCTCCATTGGCGTCTTGTACAATCGGTTTTGGTGATCTTGAGACTTGTACCAATAGCCTTCCACGAGGATCTTTCAGCATCAATAAATCTTCTCTCATATTAACTTCACAACCCATCTCGGTTGCTTGTCCAAGACTTATGATATTGTGTTTAAGACTTGGGATGCAGTAGACATCTTTGAGTGCTCTTCTCTCTCCTGTTTTACCGACGAACGTGATCAAACCTCTCCCAAGAATCTCGACGTTCGATCCATCACCGAATTTGAATTTTCCTTTGATGCTGTGAGACTTGAGAAGAACTCTCTATTTCCCGTCATATGGTTACTTGCACCATTGTCTAGATACCATATGCTTGTGTTTCCATCGCTTACATCAAACATTTTAGGGAACACTCTCTCTTCGTTGAGGAATGCAACTTCGTGCATATATAATGCATATGCTTCTAGTGTTTCTGTTATGTTAGCTTATTGGTCTTGTGTAGGTCATGTAGGACAGACTGATGCGAAGTGTCCCATCTTGTCACATCTCCAGCACTGTACCTTGGAATAATCCCTCTTAGTCTTCTCAGAAGCTTCTCCTCCTTCGTTGTGACTACTGAATCTTCCACGACCTCTACCCCTGCTACCATAACCTCTACCTCTTCCTTGGTAGCCATTGTGATCTCCACGAACTTGCGTATAATTCTTTACAAACATTAGCTTCGATTGATCTTCATCTTGGGTTTCTTTTTTGATGCGCTCTTCGAAAGTCTTTATTCTCCCAACAACATATTCGAAGCTTGCTGAATTTAGATCAAGTAGTTGTTCTAGAGAATCTACGATGTGTATGAAATTGTTTGTAGGAAGTCCATCTAAAAACTTCTTTACCAGCCTTGGTACATCCATGATCTTACCTAACACGACTGACTCTGATGCTACACCCGATAGTTTTCCTGCATAATCATCCACCGTGTCTACATCTGTCATCTTCAGTTTATCGAACTCAGACATCAAGGTCAGTAACCTCGCTTCTCTCACGCGATCATAACCTAGGTTACGTGATTTGATAGCATCCCAGATCGTCTTTGATGTATCGTGTTCTCCAATTTGAAGAATCAACGCCTCTGGAATCAACTGAAAGATTAGAACAATCGCAGCATTGTTCTTCTTAACATCGATGTTCCCTGGTTTGATAGTATCCCAAACTTCATATAAACGAAGCAACACCTTCATCCTTATCGACCAAACGGTGTAGTTGGTCGATGTTAGCATCGGACATCGTATGTCCTTCTTCATCTCAAGACCTTTATCACGTACTTGAGAAGCGACATCGTCTCCCATGTTTTGATCGAATTACAACTCCTCTTGTAAACGATTTCGAAACCTGGAGGCTCTGATACCAATTAAAGTTTAGATCAAAGCTTCAACTCAAGCTCTGATACCAATTAAAGTTGCACAAACACACAAGAATATAAGAATTAGCACTTCTTATTAGATTTAGAAACTCTCTCAAAACTAAATCAATGTCTTTCTCTTTCTCTTGATCTACTCTCTTACATCTCTTAAGAAATGCAACATCTCTGCAACTCCTTATATAGGTCGAAGCTACATTTTAACCTAATAATAATATGGAAACATTCCTAACCTCGATATGTTTTTCTTTTTCCTTAACTTACTAAACTTTTCTTTCATAAGTTAATTTTCTTATTAAGTTAATTGGAATTATCCAACATGAATATGCAACCAGCTGAACGAGTATGGAGCGGAAGATCTGATTGAACCATGGATGGGTGACCTAGGCTAACCTGAGCGTGACGATATAGGTGCAACTGACTGGACGCGAAACCTACCTGAGCTTAGTCTCAGTTATGGGAACCAGTTCCCATAACCAGTTCCTCGTCCAAGTGAGCTTAAGGAACAAATTAATCAAGTAAATAAGTTGCTAGATCTGGCTAGAACTGAAGATGTGCGAAACAAGGCCTTTTCAGCCCAAAAGAAGAAGAATCTTAATCCACTTGTTTCTTGGGCTGGACCAACAACATGTGTGTGTGCCAAGGCCCATCAGGAGTGTTATCTACACTCGGTTCAAGTCCTGGACGGGTCTAAAAAGTTATTGGCTGAAAGGGCCTTATAACCCATAAAGAGCAAATTAGATCGACCATCTTAGGATTGTTTGTGTCGATTTTATTTATGTTCAAATTAGGGTTTTTTAATTTATGTAAACCTATGAGAAGTAGGATTGGGATTTATAAACCCAATTTGTTGGTTTGATATTTTAAACCAATTAGAAATGGGATTGTGTTCTGTTTTTCTTTAATCACTACTAGATCTTGATCCGCGCATCGGCGCGGATTTAAGGGAAAGCATAATATACTCATAAGTCATCAGTTATTACCGTGTTTCAGAAACTGTGATTGTATTGATTGTAACAGAACTGGAGTTTGATTTTGGGTTCAGCTTTTGTTGAATTCCCTATGTTTTTAGTTTTTTTTTTATTTCTAGAGATATAAGATCTGTTCGATTATCTATATAAATTGATTTGCGTCCGGTTCGATTATTTTGGTTTGATATTGGTTTGTTAACAATTATAATAAATGACTAATATCAGATAAATTTTTGGTTCTAATATAATAACGGATTGGTTACGATTTCTAGGGTTAATTTTAGATGTAAAACTGATTTTGGGGGAGGAAAGGTGTTTCGGATAAATATCAAGTTACAAAAACAAAATTTTAATATTTTAGTTAAAACTATTCAAGTATTTTATGTCTTTATTATAATTTGAATAATGTAAAATACTTTAGATAAAAGATATTTTAGTATTAAATTATTTAAAATGTAAATTGTTATTATCTTAAAAACTGATGCTATTTTTAATTTAGTCAACAAAAAATAAAATTGGATAAGATTTTTTTATTAAATATAAACTAAAAACACAAATTACTACAATGGGCCAAATTCTATTATAACAATGTTTAAAAGCCCAACTCTATTAAACTTATAGCGAAACAACATTAAACTCTTTATTACTACTATTTAAGTTTCCAAACAAACCTAATGGGTACTACAGTTTTAATAAGATAGATGGTTTAGGCTTAGAGTTTTTAGTTTTAGGCATTATAAGCACCATACCCACGTTTTGTAACATTAACCAATTTTTTATTTAAGTTTTCTTTTGGTTTTAACTAGTTTTTGAGGCGACTACGCCTCTTTGTTCAGATGAAACCTTTGATCTCTAGAAGAGGAATCTCTTACTACTAGATATTCTGAGCTACAAATAAGGTTACTCTCGTAGGCTACTCAATTTAAACAACTTAAGGGTAATACATAACCCTTTTGTGAAGACCACACATCCAAGAGATATTTATAACCTCAAGGAATAACCCCAAACCAGAGGCGGCCTTGGCCCACTTCCGGCCACCATTAAATATCTAAAACGTCGGCCACATTTTTCCAAAAACCTGTGTTGGTCTAGTGGTCTCCATGGCTATTTTGTCATATCGATCCAATGCTTGAGTTCGAATCCCCCCTCCTTCATTTCAGTCACATTTTTTGTTTTCTCTTGTAGCCTTCAATTTTGTAAGACCGGCTCTGCCCCAAACACCCTTCAAGTGATTGCAAAAACAAGACAATCTATCCAGGACCGTACCGAGTGTGGAATGATTTTCAAAGGATGTCAAGGCAAACGTTCTTATCTGTTTTGTGATATATGTGTTCAGTATTTTACTGTATGGTTTATGTCCATGTAACACGACGAATCCCTCAACTGTTTATGTAAGTTTTTATGGTGGTGTTTTCCTATATCCACTGTTTCAGAAAGCGTCTGAGCTAGTTGATTATGGTGTCTCTTCCTGTTGCGAGGGCTTTTGAACGAGACGAAATCGTCCTCCGCCTCAATCATGTACCTAAAGCTTCTGATGTCTTGCATATTTCTATAGTTTTAACCATCCATTTGCATGCACTGTGATCATATAGATTAGGATACAATTATTTCTAGGTTGCATTTTGCATACATTAGTCCTTATCAGGTGGTGGCACATGCTATGGAGTTATTGGAGGTGTTTGAGTCAATTATATGCCAAAAGAGAGCCATTTGGCGAGATGACAGACCACAGCGGGGTGCCACAGCGGAGGCAGGGGGTCGGCTCACTCCACAACGGACCCGTGCAGTGGGGTGCAGAGGGTTGCTCACCATTACGAAAGGAGACAAGAGAACACCAGTCCCAGCGGGGTCACGCAGCGGGGTCAGGGGGTCGGCCCAGACCACAGCGGACCCAGGCAGCGGGGTTGTGAGGGCCGCTCGCCTTTACCCGAAGAAAACAAAGAAAAAAGGGGGGGCTTCGCAGCGGGGTCGTGCAGCGGGGTTGTGACCCGCTGCGCGCTTATGTTTGGACGAAAATAATTGTTTTGAGGATCTTTTGCAATTTTGGTTTTTATTTTTTTGAGTTAGAAAAACCTAAGTTAAATTATGTTGTAAGCCACTAGAAGCAGAGGGATCTTTGTTCTTGAAGAAAACAATTGAAAACCTTTTGGAAAGTTCATCTTCTAGATGAATGTCTTGCTTATTCACCATTGTTTTACTTGTCTATTTTCATCATTTATATGATTAAGCTTGAATCTAACATGGGTTTAAGAGTAATCATGATGTGCATAAATCAGCATTGAATTCATGGGTTAGAGAGACTAAGGGTGATTAGTCTAAAACTAGGATGTTTTAGTGTAGATTTCTCTTGTTCCTTGCTAGTAGAGTGATCCTAATGCTTCTTCTGAGTTGGCCACTCAAAAGTTGATCTCTAGATATTTCCCACTCACAAAGTGTTCGATGAAATGTCTAAGTCAACTCTTCTAAGCTTTTAACATTTTTTACCAAGGACACTTGTTGTTAAAGGTGTTAAGATGGCTAGTAGACTTATTCTTAATGATTGCTTTCATAATATTCAACCGAAGATATTTGATGCTTAAGTTGTGTTAGCAAATGAACATTCATCTAGACATAGAGTTTGTTTAGAAGTGTGTCTAGGCCTAAGGTTAATAGTTTAATTGATTGCTTGCCATCCTTAGTTCCAAACCTGATCATCCGAAGTCAAATTCCCTACACCCATGGGTTCTCCCATTCCGTAATTTTCAAAGTTTATTCATTCATCGCATTTAGCATTCTGTTACTGCAATTCGATATTAGTTATAATTCAAAACCAATCAACTATATGATCGCACTTAGATTAAGCTAGTACTTGTACTACAACATTAGTCTTATGAGCCTTGAAAACTCCTAACATCAGCATCCAAAACAATAACGATTACTTGTAAACCGTTAAAAGTGTTATAATATTAACATATATCATTATTAATAAATTATGTCATAAAATAAATAATTTTAATTTTATTATTTATAAATTATATTATTATATTACAATATATTGTTATAATTTATAAAGTTATATATTATTATTCTAAATATAGTGAATTTTAAATATAATATTTTACATATAGTGAATTTATTTTAAATTTTGGAGTATACCTGATATGTATAGAGATCAAGACTAATCCTGAAAAGGGTGATACACTCTGTAGATGGATTTTTACTTCAGATATTCATATGAACTATAAGATAGGTCAATATCCGCGTGACTATAAGATAAAATATTGTGAGATGTTTTCGTACCGAATTGTTTAATAGTCCTGAAACCCGTCTACCTCTAGATCACTATCTCGTGATTTAAATAATAACTAGATGATTACTTGTATCCCTGCGCGGAATTTAACAAAGTCAAAACATGTGAATAATTAAAGAAATCAGTCATATATCTGTTTTGTGGTACTTTTATAAATACAAAATCTCATGGTCAATTTGTACAAGGGAAATATGTACATTTGTAATTAAGAAAATTGGTAGTTTAGGTAATTTCCCTTTTTTTTGTAATTGAGGTCCACGTCATCACGGTTTAAAGCATCTCCTTTAAATCTATAAGTTAAAAGAAAGTAGTATATTTTGTTTAATTCATCACGTAAGTATTTGTTTTGTCCATATTAAGATAGACCCTTTTAGGAAGAAATTACAATAATGTATTTCCATATATTAGTATTGACATAATTTATTTCTTTGATTACATTAACACGAAAATAAAATGATATAAACTAATCAATTAGATTGAAATTTACTTACTATATATTTAGATATTCGGTGTTTTCTTGCATCATGTGCAAAAATAAAAGTTTTAAAAATAAAATTATATTTAAAAATAAAATTCAGTTAATATTTAAATGTATTATATTACGTTAATTATATGTTAAAATTAAGATAAAATAAATAAATTCTATTTAAATTTAAATCTAATAATATATATGTATATATTTAAAATTAAAATTTTGGAAAGATTTTTTTTATCTTTTTTATTTTGGGTAAAATATGTTAAATCAGATTCTATACAATTATGAGAAAATTTGGTGACAGATGTGGTGCTCCGGAGGAATCGACTAACCATGTTTTCTTTGAATGCCCACCAGCAAGGCAAGTTTGGGCCTTGTCAAAGATCCCTTTGACCCCATCCACTTTTCCTACTGAGTCACTGTTTACGAATATGGATCACTTATTCTGGAGAGTTCTCCCTAAGATGGAAGATCATCATTTCGCATGGATATTGTGGTACATTTGGAAATGGCGTAATAGTAAATGTTTTAGCAATCTGGATGTTGATCCGAAAGACACACTTTCATTGGCTGAGACAGACTCCACTCTATGGGAGGAGGCTTAAATAAAAATAATTCAGGGAGAAAATCAACCAGGGAATGAGGTCGAAATACCGTCTATACCTGGGCGTTGGTGTTTCATTGATGGTTCATGGAAGGACAAGGATGTGTTTGATGGACAAGGTTGGTATAGTACACTCGAAGGTTTTGAAGGTTTAATGGGCGCACGAAACGTCAAGGCAAGTCTATCACCTCTACATTCGGAGGTGGAAGCACTTATCTGGGCAATGGAGAGTATGAGGAACTTGCGTCAATATTGTGTTACATTTGCAACAGATTGTTCTCAATTGGTGAAGATGGTTTCGGAACCAGATGAATGGCTAGCTTTTGCAAGTTATTTGGAAGATATCAAGATGCTTCAAGGGAGTTTCAACAGCTCAGCAATCATCCATGTATCAAGAACTTTGAATTCAAGGGCGGATAGTCTATCACGTAGTGCGAGGAAACAATCGGTCTTTCGTTGTTCACATGGATACAGAGCTGCCGATTTGGTTCACAGAGTGTAGATGAGTCTGTATTGTCAATGTCAAAAAAAAAAAGAGAAAATTTGGTTAGGTATATAATTATCAAAATATAAAATTAAATAATATTTCTAAAATTTATAGATGTTATAAATAAAAACTAAGGATGTTAGAATTAGAAAATTATAACTTTTCTAAAAAACCGCATAAAATTTTGAAAAATAATTATTAATAATAATTATATGATCATAAGAATTGAAAAATATTTCAAAATTTGTAATTGTTGTATTTCTATTTCTACTCTTATATTATTTATTGTTATGTTAATGATAATTTATAAGTTATTACCATATTCTAAAACCTACAAAAAATTATTAATATTAAATGTAAATATACATGTCACAACTAACTCCAAGACATGTCATTAGTGGACATGTCATCATTTTTTGGTGAAATTGATTGTGGTGAAATCATTTCACAAATAATATACAGTAAAACCTCTATAAATTAATATTCAATAAATTAATTACCATTATAAATTAATAAATTTCACCATTCCCAATTTGGGCGACACAAATGGATAAAATAATAAGATAGTGGTAATATTTTTAAAACTGCAATATCAATATATAGGCCCATTAAATCATAATTTAATAATATATCTATAAATAAATATAAGTACAATCTAATATTATAATGTTGGTTTTATATTTACAGTAAAAATAATTTTTTTTTTTTAACATTTCAATACATATTGATAATATTTAGTTAAAGTATATCAAAAACCACTTAACAATTCTATGAAACATAATAAAATACACTAAATAAGATAATAAAATAATATAAAAGTCAAAATTAAAATTTAAATAATGTAGATACGCTAAAATCAAATATTTATTATTTTAAAAATAAAAATGGAAAAAAATAGAAAAAATCTAAATAAGGAAATTGTTTAAAATTAATAAAATTTCAAAGTCTCGACATTATTAATTTATAGAGTTTTACTGTATAAGGGATATTATATATGATGTTTAAACTTTCTTATAAATTTTGTGTGGCAAGCCGCTTTTTAGATTCATTATGCAGATATGCCCAGATTATTGACCATATTGAATTAACCCTTAATCATACTGAACTACAATAATGGACCGAGCATACATGAAACAAAACACCTGCATCTAGATAGCAAATACTACATTGGAGCTTTAACGTTGATATCTATATCAATGTATATGTTTTTTTGTCATAATATCATGTATATGCTTAATGTACAAATAGTTTGAGAAAATGTGAAACAGAATCCCTTATTAGCAAGTTCTCATATGAAAATGTGACACATAGATTGTTATAGTAGCTTACATTGTATATTGTTTATATAACTGTTATAATGACAACATGGTTGGACACGTGACTTTTCTGTTAAACTATGAATAGATTTGCCTCTTGAAAATTTGTGTTTTTCATCTTCAATTTTGCAGGATCTTATTGTGTGTTTAAGAGCTCGTTTCATGTGAACTTTACATATAATAATTTGGCAAATCTAAAGTAAAACAGTCTAATAGAACTACTGTAATCTTTTCTGTCTATGGAAGTGCGATGTTGAATCATCAAATTAATGGTTTGTTCACTCATATCATACAATTATATAAGATATCGCGCATATCTCAAATCAGTGAGTGTTTAATTTTTAAGTTAATGTGTAAATGTAATGGTCTTTAAAATCACGTAAGGTTGTATGTGTAATGGTTCTTCCTGTTAATTGTATTTCAATAGTTTTGGTACTTTATCCTCCATATTGGGCCTCTTAAATCTTCATAAGCCAACATGAAAAAACTTGTTAGAGCATCATTATCTCAAAGAAAAAAAGATTAAGTTTTATTTATTTTTAAATTTGTAGCGGTATGACAAATATGTTTACAATCTATAGTTTTATACTTATTTGTGAAACGATTTTTTTACAACGAAATTCTCACGTTAAAAGTTAAAGCGATCAATAGCAATGTGAACGTGGTGGCAAAGCCACATCAAAGACAATAGGTGCATTTGGTTGTCAATCCAAGAGCTTCAAGAACAATGGAAAATAACAACTTTGAGGATTTTGTAAATTTATATCTTTAACATATATATGTCTCTCAATAAATTTAATTATAATATGAATCTGGAATTATATTAGTTATTTTTCATCTAAACAAGTAGAGTCAAATTAAAAGATATATCATCATATTAATTATTCATTTGAGTAATGTTAATATAAAACTATACATTACAGATAACAGTTTTGCTATATAAAAAAAACTTGCTCATTTTAATCTAAACATTGAAAGAAAGGAGAATACCAACTTAATAAAATAATTATCATGAGAAACTAACATAAAGTTTTTTACTTTAAGCAAAAACTAGTATTACAGAAAATGAAAGAAAACAAAAATAGTTTTTAAAGATGTTTAAGGAAAAAAGAAAAGAAAAGAAAGCATATTTTTATGAAAAATGGTTTAAAAGATAGTGTAATATTTTTTTTAAAGAATAAAAATATTGTTCATGGACTTAATTTACATGTGTATATCATGAAGTAGTAATAGAAAGGTGAACAATGGACCATAGCTACAATATTTCATGAATCAATTACTGCAAATAAATGAGCTTCATTTGGACAAGTTATTTGAAGTTGGATCCGAACGGAATTGTTTGTTTTACTAATAGGATGAAGTTAAAAGTATACACAAAAATCATTCCTATAAGAAGATTTACAATCAACCCAAAGGGATGAAGGGGGTGGGCACTATGGCAACATTCACAATATGTGGGGCTGCAAGTGGACAGGAAGGACCATTGCAAGGAAGACTTTCACTCAAAATCAAGAAGTTAGAGAATTCAAAGGAAGAGCTTCAAATGGAGTTGAAGGACGTGCAGCTGAAGGCAAATGAGGAGCTCAAAGCAAAGTAAGACTTTCAGATGCAAATAGTGGAGGTGCAAGTGAAGCACAAAACTTGCAAGAGAACTATAATATATAAGAAATACGAAGAGAACTATAATCCGGAGTAAGGATTCGGCTCGAGTCTCTGATTGGCTCAATCGGGTCTTGAGTCGATGTGGAGACTTATTTGAGGAAACGCCTTCCCAGTGCGTGGTGGATCATTTGGTCTTCTTCGTAAGCGTTTTTTCTTCTTAATTGCAGGTATTGAAGAACATGTCTTTGCTGCCTCTCTCTCAACCCGTTTCTAGTCATCAGTCGTCAAGTTCTTGAGGCTCCGGTAGCTGCTCCTCGGGTTAGCTATTTTTTACCTCTTTTAGTTTTCTGCATTTAGAGCTTTATAGTCACTGTAGACAAAAAGCTCGGAAAGATCATCATGAACTAGCTACTCCGGTGATGGCATGAATGTTTCGGCAACCGAGGAAACGAGGTGAACGCCACCTTTTCGTGGTTACTGTCAACGGTAGAGAACAAGAACTGATAGTCTAAAAATATCGGAGTTGTCTAGCGGAATGCGCCAGAATGGGTGGTTGAGCTAAGCTAGTTAGACTTTAATTAGATTTAGACCATTTTATTTGACCCGAGTTTGTAAACCGATACTTGAATTACCGTTTCGGGTGGATTAATAACTAAATATTCCCGTTTAAAAAAAAAAAAAGAAATACGAAGAGGTATAAAAAAGTATTTGTATATTTTAATGTTATTTACAAAGTAATTTTCACATTTTTAATGGTATACTAGATTTTGAACCCACACGGGTATTTTTCCATTTTATAAAAATATAACAAAACATTTCAAATATATATAATTTATATTTTATTATTATATATTGTATAATTGTATAATCTTATAATTTTAATTATTTTATATAATATATTGTTGTAAGTTTTAAAATAAAAAAAATATTCATAAATAATTTTTATATAATGTATTTGTTGTGAGTTACAAAAATATATGTTAACATTTTTGTATAAAAATATATATAATTTAAAAACTTTAATATGTTTTAAAAAGGAGTGATATTTATTTATTTATTTGAACAAAATAATTTTTTTAAAAATAAAATATTTTTCTTTATCAATTTAATATATTTTATATTCATTTCAAATAGAATTTTATTTTAATATAATACAGAATATAACTAAATTATAAAATATAACAATTTTTATTTTTAATTAACATTAATATAAATATATATTAATCAGGAAATTAAATAATGCATATATTATAAAAATATTTAAACTTCTTAGTAAGATCTTGTTAGATATTTTCTCAACAAATTTATTTCTAATATCTTATTATTATTAAAATATTCATCCAATTATATATATTTGACTGATTAACATAAATACTTAAATATGTCATATTAATGAGATAGTCCAACATGACTTTTTGTAGTAGATATAAATGATACTTCTCTTTTAATAGAGAAGATGTAATAATAAATAGTTGTAACATGATAATACCCGCATGAACATGAACAGATAAAATATCTAATTTTAATTTAAAAACTAAATAATATATAAGAAATATGTACTAATCGTCAAAAATCAAATAAATGGGAGTCTTTTGTTCCAAAAAAAGGGAGTCTAGTTTAGCAAAGAAGGAAAAAGAGAATATTAAGGGAGGCAAACCTAACATGCAAATGTTTACAACTTTCCCCGAATATCGAACACTTTATTGCGGCGAGGCTTGCGAACACCAATATTAACCATCAATTAATATCATAAATCAAATAACAAATAACAAATATACAGAGTGTGCATATCAAGCTATCACCAACTTTTTTTCTTGCAAAACCACCATTCATCTTGCAAAACTATCATTCATTTTCCAATTTCACGTGTTTCTGTCTCTTCCTTTCTTATACCAATAGATTTCATCCAGTACTATATTCTTACATATAGTTCCGAATTCCGATTGCACTTTCAAAGAGTCGGAAATCACCGGTATGAGCACATGTCACAATAACAGAAATAATTAAACCTGCTCTTGTCTGAAACTTCTTGAAAAAGTATATGAATTACTACAAAAAAAGATTGTTTAGGGCTTAAGTATCTATATCTTTTTGAAATTTAGCTGAAATACTAAATTAAAACGTCATTTACTGACCAGCTAGTTTTAGACTTAGATAATAACCAACTTTACTTTTGGATCATCAAAAGGTTTAGACCAAATTCAATAAATTTCTTAGATCCAAATCTATAATATATAATATTAGTTTCATCTAATTCTAGTATTACCAATTGTTGGCGTTTGAATAAAATCTGTACATACTTTATAATCTAATAGACCATTTCTCATACGAAATTTTCACTTGTTCTTGACATTCTAACAGATCTGATGTAGTTTGTTTCGCCTTTGTAAACTGAATATAGAATTTTACTTTTGTATTAATAAAGTTTGGCATGCATGTTTTGATATCCTCGTGCAAATTCTTTCTACGCGAAGACTGATAGTTTGAGTTCAAATTGAATAAGTATTAAGAACAATATGACCTATAGATATAGCATATTAATATTATATAATAAAATAAAACTGGAATGTACCTAATTAATTGTACTAGAATACAATTTGTATATGTATATAAGTCGTGGATTACAATCATTAGTTAATGGTATGGTCAATATAGTTTAGCAGTTTGTCCCTAACTAATTAATCATATATCATAAATCTAATCACTAAAAAAAAAAAAAAAATTCTAATCACTATTACGGTGAAGCAGATAGTTTGTGTTGAGATAAGCTTGAAATAACTTAGAGATAAAGTTAACTATTTCCTACCGAGTTATGGATTAGGAAATAGATAAGTCCTTAAGTATTTAGGAGTTATCTAATTACTTATGTTTAGCGAGATTAGGACTTTAAGATTCTCATATATATGGAGATGTCAATGTGTGACATAACATGAGTTTTGAGGATTGAAATAGCTTAAGTTTTGAGTAAGTTTCTTAAGCAAATAATAAGAGAGTTATTCTTAATTTTGATCTTTGGTTCTTACACAAGAAAACTAGATTTGGTATTAGAGCTTTCGAGAAAAGATGAGTGGTGAGATCGTTACGACAACAGCAGAACCGAAGGATGGGTGAGGACCCTCTATCCGATGTCCAATGCTTAATGCAACAAACTATATTGTGCAGGCAATAAGAATGAAGAGTGCCCTTAAAGTCCACAAAGCATGGGAAGCCATTGAAGCAGAGGAAACCACATGAGATAAGAATGATCTCGCAGTTGCTTTGTTGCAACAATCTATTCCGGAGGTTATGGTGTTACAAGTAGGAGAATTGGATAATGCAAAGAAGATTTGGGAGGCAATAGAAGCACGGTATGTCGGAGCTGACAAAGTAAGAGAAGCTCGTCTACAAACCTTGATGAGTGACTTTGAGAGATTGAAGATGAAAGATACAGAGTCTATTGATGAATTTGGAGGAAAACTGGCTGAGATTGCATCAAAATCTGCATCACTAGGGGTTGTTATAGAAGAAATAAAACTAATCAAGAAGTTCCTAACAAGTCTCCCACGCAGAAAATATATACACCTAGTAGCCTCGTTGGAGCAAGTACTGGATCTAAATACTACAAGCTTTGAGGATATTATGGGTAGGTTGAAAGCATACGAAGAACGTATCTGAGAAGAATATAAACCACAAGAAGATCAAACAAAGCTTATGTACACTAATTCAGATGCTCAAACACAACCTGGACAAGACTATAACAGAGACTCACGAAACAGAGGAAGAGGAGGTAGATCATAAGGTCGAAGTAGAGGACGTTTTGGAGGAAGAGACATGACCAGAGTAGACACATCGAAGATTATGTGTTATCGATGCGACAAGTTAGGTCACTATGCCTCAGACTGCCCTGATCGCCTCCTTAAACTTCAAGAAGCACATGAACATGATAACAATAACACTCAAGATGCTGATGAGCTGATGATGCATGAGATTGTCTATTTAAACGAGAAGAATTGCGTACCTAACAAGTATGAAACCAATGACAGTGCAGAAGACGTGTGGTACCTAGACAACGGAGCCAGCAATCACATGAGAGGAGACAAAAGATATTTCTCAAAGGTGGACAACTCAGTTACATGGAAGGTAAGGTTTGGGGATGACTCAAGAATAGACATCAAAGGAAAAGGTACTGTAGCTTTTATCGATATGAATGGAGAATCGAGGAGAATGACTGATGTCTATTACATACGTGAATTGAGAAGCAATATCATTAGCTTAGGACAAGCTACTGAGGCATGGTGTGACATACGTCTGAAAGGAGATCATCTCACAATGTTCGATCAAAAGGGAAAACTCTTGGTTAAGGAAAAAAGATCAAGAAATAGGGCTATACAAGGTGCGTATGAGAATTGAAAATACTACACAACTGTTCTTATCCAAGATAGGGGAATCAAACAAATGGCATGCAAGGCTGGGACATGTCAACGTAGCCACGATGAAGAGCATGATACAAAGGGAACTCATTGATGGAGTACCTAATATCGATATCACTAAAGAACTTTGTCCATCATGCTTACTTGGCAAACAAGCAAGACAAAGTTTCCCACAAGCTAGTTCGTTTAGGGAAACTAAGTCACTTCAACTCATACATGGAGACCTCTGTGGTCCTATAACTCCAAGTATGCTAGCAGGAAACAAATATATTCGTGGTGGTTGATGACTATTCAAGGTATATGTGGACAGTCTTGTTAAAAGAAAAGAGTGAAGCTTTCCAGATATTTAAAAAATTGAAAGGAGTGATAGAGCAAGAAACCGGAGAAAGGATCATGTGTTTTCGAAGTGATAGGAGTGGTGAGTTTGTGTCACACGAATTTAACTCATTCTGTGAAGATTCAGGGATTGTAAGGCACTTAACTGCTCCAGACACCCCACAACAGAACGGAGTGGTAGAGAGAAGAAACAAGACGTTGATGTAGATGAAAAGGAGCATTCTAAATCATATACACATGCCAAACTACCTTTGGGGAGAAGCAACGCGACACTCAACGTACCTGATCAACCGTCTAGTCACAAGATCACTTGAGAACCAGACTCCATACTAGATGTACCGAGGAAGGAAACCCAATATTAGTCACCTGCGAATCTTTGGATGTCTTGGATATGCTAAGGTGGACAAACATCAACTAAGGAAGCTCGATGACAGATCACGTGTATTGGTCCATCTTGGGACAGAACCAAGATCTAAGGCATACATGCTATATGATCCAGAAACTCGCAAGATTGTTGTCAGCCGTGATGTAGTATTCGATGAAACAAAAGGGTGGAACTGGAAACAAGTTAACGCAGAACCAGAAGCATATATAGATTTTGTGATTAATGTTGGAGAGTTCGGGAATCATGGAGTTACACCTTCTACTGATCAACAGAAGGAAGAAGAACTTACCAGTCATGAAGAGAGTATAGATACAAAGGAGAACAGTGAGCAAAACCAGAAAGAAACAGAGACTTCCGATGAGCAAGAAGGTGTTGAGTTAAGGAGAAGTGAGAGAGTGACTTCAAAGCCAAAGTACCTTGAAGAGTATATCTTACTTGCCAAAGAAGAAGGAGAGATGCTACTGTTGAGCTTGAACAATGAACCAAGGAATTTGTATGAGGCAAGAGAGCTTAAGGTGTGGATTGATGCGTATAAAGATGAGATTAAGTCTATAGAGAAGAATGAAGTGTGGAATCTAGTAGATCTTCCCACTGGAGCTAAAGCCTATTGGTTTGAGATGGATATTCAAAATAAAACGTAATGCAAACGGCACTATCAACAAATACAAATTGAGACTAGTAGCCAAGGGGTATGTACAGCAGTATGGGGTTGATTTTGACGAAGTTTTAGCCCCTGTTGCACGACTCGAAACCATCAGACTACTTGTGAGTATTGCTGCAACCAATGGTTGGGAGGTTCACCATCTTGATGCAAAGACGGCATTCCTACACGGAGAGCTAAAGGAAACTGTCTACGTTACTCAGCCAGAGGGATTCAAAGTAGAGAGAAGCGAAGAGAAGGTCTACAAGCTTAAAAAGGCACTATATGGCCTAAGACAGGCACCAAGGGCATGGAACCAAAAATTAAACAGTATACTACTTGAGTTAGGCTTTCAAAAGTGCACCAAGGAACCCTCTGTCTATAGAAAGACCGTGAACAACAACACCTTGGTGATAGCAGTGTATGTTGATGACTTATTCGTCACAGGCGCAAGTGTGAAAATCATTGAAGCGTTCAAACAAGATATGGCATCGAACTTTGATATGAGTGTGATATGTTGTGTTTTTGACACCATTCTCATGTGTTTTTGATATCATCTAAGTGCTATCCTGGAGTTCTCTTAGTGTGTTTTGAGTCATTTCAGGTGGAGAATGTGTTGGATTGCACTGGAGGTACGCATGAGTGAAAAGGTGCAAGAAGAGAGTGTTTTGTTTCGCGGAGCAAGCACATTGGTAGGCACACACATCGC
>CAKOAT010272932.1:255020-271270 GCA_932364175.1 Eruca vesicaria subsp. sativa | reverse complement strand
TTGCATCATGACTTCTTCGTTGTACGTTTTGATTTGGGTTTTACTCGATTAGGGTTTGAACTCGACCTCAGTTTGAGTCTCTAAAACTCAGACTTACATTCGTTTCTTGTTTGCAGATGGCGATTCCGCATGAACCTCATTTCTTCCAGCCTCTGCTTACTGGTTTCCAGAGTGGCGTGGTATACACACTCTTTACTGGTTCCTAATTTTGAGTCTTGCTAAACTTTGCCTTTTCTGACTTGCAGACAATACCACTTGCCTTCTTCTCAAAGCACATAGAAGGGAAGACGAACCAGACAGATAACACTTGGGAAGTGATACAAGAAGGCAGGAGACTCACCGTAGGTTGGGAAGATTTCACCAGAGCACATGACCTTCGAATCGGTGACATTGCCATTTTCAAACTCGAAGGAGACATGGTGTTTCATGTCACTCCTTTTGGTCCTAGCTGTTGTGAGATTCAATATACACATCCTCACATCATCAAGGAGGAAGCCGACGCGAATAATGATGCTGCGGGTGATGCTTCAATCAAAGTTAACCGTAATAGCATAGCAATCTTGTCAGATTTTTTTTGATGTGGAAAATTGTTTCTTATGTTTCAGGAGGAACAGAGGCATTGTCTTCTTTCTCATTCGAATACTGTTTTTTAACTGAGGTCACTGCTTTAAATCTGAAAGAAGACAAACTTGTGAGTAGTTTACGTTTTGTGTCTCTATTTGAAATATAAAAGAAGATAAACCTGTGTTTGCAGCATCTTAACATTCTGTGTTTGCAGCATCTTCCTGTGGCTGCTACGCGTTCTACTGCTTTGAACAAACAATGCCAAGAGACGATACTAGTGAACAAAGAGGAAAACTCATGGACTGTGAGTTTGCGATTTAACGAATCAGACGGCATATATTACATCAGAAAAGGCTGGAGAAAGTTCTGTTTTGATAACAGATACGACATAGGAGACTTAATTGTGTTCAATGTGGTTGGAGATGGGAAAACTTCTCCATTGATGTGTGTATGTCCGGAAAGCAAAGAGTGTTCTGAAATACTGAGCAAACACTTGACCAGAAAGAGTGGTGAGTCTTTTCTGTTGGAGTTGAATTGCGAAGAGTNTCCATTGATGTGTGTATGTCCGGAAAGCAAAGAGTGTTCTGAAATACTGAGCAAACACTTGACCAGAAAGAGTGGTGAGTCTTTTCTGTTGGAGTTGAATTGCGAAGAGTGTTCTTTCTTATGGCTGAGTTTAGTATACTTTGTGGCTGAGTTTAGTATACTTTGTCTTGTTATGCAGGTCACATTGCTTCTGGCTCAAATTCGTCGTCCCTTCGTCTCACCGGTCGTACTGCCTAAGGTTGTAATGAATATACTAGCTAGGTCCTTTGGTTTGTTTCCTTCTCATAACTCTTGTAATGTACTCTGCTTCTTTTGGACTTGTAATGTACTCTTTTTTAGTCTCTTCGACTCAGCCGTCAATTTCAAAAACTCAGCCTCAATTTCAATAACTCAGCCTTACAGTTCAATAACTCAGCCAATAGGGAATAATAACCCAGCCGTCGATTTCAATAACTCAGCCTTCAAGTTCAATAACTCAGCCTTAAAGTTCAATAACTCAGTCAGTTGGGAATAATAACCCAGCTGTCAATTTCAATAACTCAGCCTGCAGAGAACTCGGTCACATTATTAAGTTAACTCAGCCACTTTGTATTATGAGATCTCTCAAATTATCAACTAATTAATAACTCGGTCGCATTATTTAGTTAACTCAGCCACTTTGTATTATGAGATTTCTCGTATTATTAACTAATTAATAACTCGGTCGCATTATTTAGTTAACTCAACCACTTTGTATACAGAAATTGAAATTTCAAAGAAAAAAACTAAAATCCATAACCCAGCTGTAATACAACCAATAGTCTACAAACTGAAATTGCAAATAAAATCAAAATAAAAATACATCTTCACCACTTGCTTGTGTCAAAAACCAAGCTCATCGGTTCAAAATCACGGAAGAACAGCCCAACCTCTTTAATCCAGAAACAACGGTCACACATGTTGTCACCCTTACTGGTACCAATAGTCCACAAGCTGAACCAGTTTCTTTCCACAACAGCACAACATTGGCAACTGGTGAATGATGGCATTACAGATGAAATGAACTCCAACTTCTTTGAGCGGAAGTCGTCGCCATGCCAAAAACCCCATCCCCATTTCACAAATCGCACTAGTTCCCCAACCCTAGCAGCAGATTCCCTTGTGAAACAAGCAAAGTACTCCTCTTCATTCCAAAACAATTTCCTAATCATTGCGTATGCATACACGGCACGCTCATATCCTGAATCCGCTGCACTCTTCATGAGAGTAAGACCTTCTTCTCGAAGCTCATATGAGAAGAAAAACTGGGCACCCTTCATATATAGTGTGCTTGGGTTTCCCTCAGCGTAACAAGTTCGGAACAACGAATTAGGCATAGGGGTTCCCATGGATATGATAGCAAATCAAAAAAATGATATACCCTACGCCGCTCTGTTAACGCCTTCATCGACTTGCACGAAGCTCTGAGGTTATAAAAATCTTTAATGGAATTACTGGCCACACGTTCAACAACTAACGCTTGAATTTCTTCAGGCATTTCGAGAATCGGGAAACCTTCCATTTTCTAAGATAATCAGTTTGTGTCGACAAGGGTGAACTGATTGCGTGNTGTTAACGCCTTCATCGACTTGCACGAAGCTCTGAGGTTATAAAAATCTTTAATGGAATTACTGGCCACACGTTCAACAACTAACGCTTGAATTTCTTCAGGCATTTCGAGAATCGGGAAACCTTCCATTTTCTAAGATAATCAGTTTGTGTCGACAAGGGTGAACTGATTGCGTGTTTATATAAAGAGTTGAAAAGGGTCTTCTGTTTTCGAGAAGGCGACCTTTCATGATCCTCGCATGGCATGCAACGTTCCGTTTTATATTTCAATTACTCAGCCGTAAGAGCATTAATAACTCAACCGTACCATGTCATTAATTCAGTTTTATATTTTAATAACTCAGCCGTAAGAGCATTAATAATTCAACCGTACCAAGTCATTAATTCAGTTTTATATTTCAATAACTCAGCCGTAAGAGCATTAATAACTCAACCGTACCATGTCATTAATTCAGTTTTATATTTCAATAACTCAGCCGTAAGAGCAGTAATAACTAAACCGTACCATGTCATTAATTCAGTTTTATATTTCAATAACTCAGCCTTTAATTTCAGGTTAATTGTGACCAGTCATAGCATGTCAATAACTCAGCCGCCATAACCGCAACCTTTCGTGTTTTTTGGCGGGAACAAAATAACTCAGTCTTAAATTTCTTCTTTACCTTTGGCATTCTAATACCTCTCTATATATAGTCCTCTTGTGGCTTTTCTCTCGTATTATAGAAACAGTTATGTCGGTTGTCCCTGGTTGGTCTCTATCGCTAGCGAACAATGTCAATGCTATTCTAAGCTTGGCAGATCGGGATAACCTACCCTTTTTGAACCCTGGTTTTGGTATTAATGTCTCCAAAACCACCGTAGAGTGGTTTAGATTCTTCCATGACCTATCGGTTGCGATCTCGCCCATTCTTCGAGAAGGGTGGGTTCATGAGTGGCCGACTTACCGTGTCATTCCCGCACATTTTAAGGAACGCTGGTTTCTTGAACTCGCTGTAAGCATCCATTATGTATCCCTATTAAATTTGACAGCTGTTATGTTTCTAATATTTGTTATCTTATTTTATTTATTTTTTAGCGTAATAACACTTGGGATCCGAAGCATAATTACGAAGTTTGGGAGAGTTTTAATTGCGTAGCCAGAACGATATTTCGTCATCAAATGCGGGTGTTGAAGAGGAATTGGGCGCTTGGTGGGCAGAAGCCTGATTGGATGCTAACCAGAGTTTGGCTTGCTCTCGTGGATATGTTTGAAGAATTTAGACCTGATAACTTTGGGGTTTAGAAAGGTTGCGTTTGATATTTAGTTATGTTATTTTGAAAGTCAGCCGTAGCGTTTATGTAACTCAGTCGCTTTAATATTAATAACTCAGCCGCAGTAAATTATTAACTAAGCTTTTTATTTAACTCAGCCTTTTACTTAACTTAGCCTTTTAATTAACTCAGCCACAATATATTAATACTCAGCCTTTTATTTAACTGGGCCACGGTATACTCTAACTCAGCCTTTTATTAAACTTACACTTTTATTTAACTCAGCCACATATATTAGTAACTCAGCCTTTTATTTAACTCAGCCGCAGTAGACTATAACTCAGCCGTAGTAGAACTATAACTCATTCCTAGCATGTCAATAACTCAGCCATAATTAGAAACATTAAAATCAATAACTCAGCTGTAATACAACATAGTCTGCATATCAATACAACTGCATAGCATATCAACTCAGCTGTCTACAACGAGAACATGTGTGTTCTTTCCTAGGACGTTTGTATTCAAGTGCAACCTCTAAAGAAGATTTCATCCTATTTTTCTTAGGCCTTCCTGGCTGAAGACGAATAGACGGGGGAAAGCATGCTAGGTTAACCACGTTATCTGGAACTGGTAGCGCTGAATCAACCGGCATAACAGAATTGGCGTATGCGCTCACCAAATAAGCGCTGGTATAGTAAGGACTGCACAGGGATATACGACAAACATTCCTGGACTCCGCAGCTGCAATTGCATGCGAACATGGTAATCTCTCCAGCTGGAAACGCCGGCATGTGCACTTTCTTCTTTCCAAGTTAACAACATGCAAAGACTCACCATATGTAACTTTAGTGTGATGAGTATCGATTCTTTGTACAGTCAACAGTCTCGTGGTAGTAACACGACCCTATTATAAATAAAAAATGAACAATGAAAAACATAAGAGACTGAGTTATGAAATCTACTTAGGCTGACTTACTAAAATATAAGGCTGACTTATGACATCTATTTAGGCTGACTTATCATTGATACGGCTTACTTATGAAAGCTATTTAGGCTGACTTATCTTTAATACGGCTGAGTTATGATATCTACTTAGGCTGACTTACTAAATGAAACGGCTGACTTATTTAATAAGTACGACTGACTTACAAGTAGAAGTTTCTCTATAGCACGTGTAAGCATGGTTCGCTGCGTTTCAGCATCCTCTCTCCGTTCAGCAAACCATCTGGTCATCATAACCCATATCGATTCTAGTAGACGAATAATGTTAAGACCTCTAGCATTTGATAATGCTCTATTCATTGATTTCGCTATGTTCGTAGTCATCAAATTGTACCTTTCGCCTGGGAAATGAACACGCGCCCACAGTTTGACATCGGCTCTTTGGAGGTACCCATGAAGCTCAGGATTAATAGCTTCAATCTCCTCGAACATTGCATTAAAGTCAGGCATCCTGAAAAATCTTGCCGCTTTCTTCACCAGACGAAATACATCTTTCCCTTTGTACCGTCCCAAAATATTCCTATATAAATGGTACGTGCAAATTCCTCGAGAAGCCAACGAATACACATTTCGAATAGCCTTCCCAATCGAGTTATGCCTATCTGAAATTATCGCAAGACCCTTGTCGTCATGAATCAAAACTTTTAGTTGCGTAAAAAACCAGTTCCACGAATCGTCATTTTCTGTATCAACCACACCGAAGGCGATTGGAAAATCCTGAAAGTTTCCATCCTGAGCTAGTGCTGTTAGAAGCGTCCCTTTCTATTTGCCATTAAGAAACGTACCATCGACAACCACAACTTTGCGCATGAAAGGAAACCCATTTATGCTCGCGCCAAACGCAAGGAACACATACAAGAATCTTCCAAACTCATCGATTTGAAGACGAGTTATTGTATCAGGATTTGCTCTTCTAATCATGAATAAGTAAGAAGGCAAGTTTTCAAAACCACTCTCAGGTGTTCCCATATCGATTTTCCTNTTATTGTATCAGGATTTGCTCTTCTAATCATGAATAAGTAAGAAGGCAAGTTTTCAAAACCACTCTCAGGTGTTCCCATATCGATTTTCCTTGCAAATTTCAGAGTCTTATATGATTTCCAATAATCCATCTGCCCAAATGAATACAAATAATAACTCAGCCAAATCACTTAAGTAACTCAGCTTGAACGTATAAATAAGTCAGTCGGATAACTTAAATAACTCAGCCGTAACGTATACATAACCCAGCCCATATACTTAACTAACTCAGCCGAAACGTTGAAGTTTAAATAAACCAGCCAGATAATTCAACTAACTCAGCCGCATCGTTCGATGTTTATATAACTCAGCCTATCACTTAACTAGCACAGCCGGACGTTAATATAAGTCAGCCACAAAGTGTTGATATAACTCAGCTGTAACGTTGATATAAGTCAGCCATACTACAACAATTACCTTGAGACCGAACTGTTTATTGAGAGCTATTCCCACACTCGTAGGTTGAACGGCCGGACCAACGTCGCCGAGAAAGTTTCTGTACAATTAACCTAAAATATCTGGTGTTGCTTGTCGAGATCGATTAGAACGCTCAGTTACAGAACATGTATGTTCCGAATCATAAATACGAACATAGAATGTCGAGGAATCCCCTTGTGTTGAAGCACGGACTCTCCAGAGACATCCACCAACCCAACATTTAACAATGAGTAAATCTGGATTGGATACTTCCACATCAAAATCAAATTGATCTCTCACTGTAAGAAGTTTCAATCGTCTTTCCAGCTCAGCTTTACTCTGGTATCGTTGCCCAACAGCAAGGTTTAGCGAAGACATCTCCAACCTTAGAACCTCTGAATGCCCCTTAGTTCCGGTCCAATTGTAAGAAGTTTCAGTCGACTGAGATCTCTTTTTAGGCGGTAGTGTCGGTGAATCTTCGTCTTGTGCTGGATACTCACCATATGAGCTAAAGTTATCATCTTCGGATGACGCACCATCAGAGTCGTCGAACATATCAAATCGGCTATCAAATTCACTGTCTTCTTCGCCTTCTTCATCTTCTCCAACATCTTTCTGTTTTTCTCCGTCCAAGGTATTCTCATTGTCGTTATGTTCCTCCTCCAAACTAAAACCATCGTATCTAGATTCAACTTCTGAGACTTCTGCTTCTGAGCTGAAACTGTATAATATATTACTCTTCTCTCCCGCTCCGTCGTTCCGGCTGATCTCATCATCCTCGTTCTCTGTAATCTCTACACAGAGACGTAATCTTTCGGTTTTCCTTAGGCTTAAAAATATTTGCAATTGACGAGTATTAGAGATGTAAACTGGTGGCGTGTCGTGAGCCATTGTTTTCAAAGCTTTATTCGAGAACTGGTAGCTTAGCTGAATCTGATGGCTCGACTCATTCAATCNTTCCGGCTGATCTCATCATCCTCGTTCTCTGTAATCTCTACACAGAGACGTAATCTTTCGGTTTTCCTTAGGCTTAAAAATATTTGCAATTGACGAGTATTAGAGATGTAAACTGGTGGCGTGTCGTGAGCCATTGTTTTCAAAGCTTTATTCGAGAACTGGTAGCTTAGCTGAATCTGATGGCTCGACTCATTCAATCTGTAATCATCGAGTACTGACTTTGCGAGTTCGTCGTGTGTTGTTTTCTCATCTGCATGCAAAACAATACATCCTCTACTGTCGAGTGTAAATACATATCTGTTTTTCTTAATCCAGTTACCTGAAACAATAATTACTGGATCCATAAGATTTTAGAGAAAGAGAAGAAGGTGAAGAACAGATAGTGGCGTCTGTAACATAAACCCTAATTTCGTTGTTGTAGTTAGTAATGACATGGAAAATAAAAGCTGACATGGATGATGACATGGAAAATCAGTAATTCAGCCACCAAACGAACATTTAAGTCAGCCACAATAAGTCAGCCACTTAATACACCGTAAGTCAGTCAAAACGTGAATATTATTTTAGTAATTAAATTTTTGTTAACAATCAGCCATAACAAAGATGAAACGCAAGAAGTCAGCTGTATAGTTATATAAACCAGCCGGCAAATGAATGCTATTCTAGTAATTAATCTTTCGCTAAAAAGTCAGTCGTAAATCAGCTGAGTTTACTGTTACTCCACTTTATGACGACTGATTAAATATAACTCAGCTGTAAAAACATCTCATAACTCGGCCGGTCGACGATCAATTAACCAGCCGCAATAGTTAACTCAGCCGTATGGTAACTAGAACTCAGTCGGATTTTCTAGGAACCAGCCTAAGGATGTATAAGTCAGTCGTAATATCTGACCGTAACTCAGACGGATTCACATAAACCAGCCAGATTTTTTTAAGTCAGCCGTAACGATCGACTGAGTTATGTTCATAACTCAGCTTATTTCTCATAAGTCAGCTAGATTAGTTAAGTCAGCCGCAACACACCTATATCTCGGCCGTAACGAAGTTCATATCGTATTGAGGCTGAGTTTTATGCCGCATTCTTACGTGGACCTGGTTTTTTTCCTACGTTGCACAAAAAAGTAATGGAATTCTTGTAAATATGTTTTTTCTCACAACGTAAAAAAAAGGCACGCTGGGTATTAAAAAAAAGGTAGTAATAAAAAAAAGTTTTGTATGGTTGAGATAATAATTAATAAAATTCATACTAGTTGAGTTAACTTCCCTTTTATTTTTCCGAAAAGTTCTCGGAAAACATCTTTTGCTCAACCCGTTAGATTTGTCCAACTCGGAAATAAGAAAAACACTATGGGGTTTGATAGATTTTATCATTGCCCTCAGTGATCTGAGATAGAAATCGTGAGCTTGTTTTGTCGCTCTTCCCGTGGCGAAGAGGCGCGATTACGTTTTCGATTTTGTTGAGTACTACAGCGTTTGCGTGAGCGTTGGCTGCACAAGTAGTCACTGTTGGAGTTGTTTTACCAGCGTCTTTTTGCGAGTTGTGACTTTGTCTTTCATATACCCAGACATCGTTTTGATCAAGCATTTTTCGGCTATGAGTAAGAGTAATCCGACCTCCCCTCCTTCTAGCGCCAAACTGTGGGAACCGAAATTCACACTTGTCAATTTCCGTTAAATAAGGAAACTTAGGAAAACCCTAATTTTCCAGAGGAACCGGATCTATGCGAAAGCCAACGACAAGTAACCAAATAAATGCGGAAAAATACGAAAAACGTAATAAAACGAATTTAAGGAAAAAGTAGATCTTATTTCGATTTCGCGTAAGAGCGTTGCAATCATTACAAGGGTTTACAAAGGCTTTGGCCGCAGGGCCGTCAGCGAGTTATCAACATGAAAACATTAAACCTAATCGAGTCGCAGCTCGAACAAAAGACGAAAAAAGATAAGAAAAAGGATTTGATTGATTTCGGACTGAACCTTATGAAAGGCTGCCTACGTACCCCTTTTAAGGATCAAGTCGAACGTAGTTCAGTTGATAGAGCTGGACCAGAGATCGAACTGCCTGGGAGAGTTCGTCTACCAATTGAGCGCCAGTCATAGAAACCGAACTAGACGAGAAAAAGCCTAAGTTTCTAAGTGCGGAAAATTCTAAGTCTAGAAAAGTTGTAAAAGTCTCAGATGAGAGCTCTGGAATTCGTCCCTTTGCTTCTGCACTATGCCTCTTGCTTATATACTCCCTTCCTAGGCGGTTTAGTCTTTCCATTTCGCCCAGATTCGAATTTAATGGGAATCTTCCATTTATCTCGATCTTTCCTTTTTTTCCCGCGGAAATCTTCTATTTATTTTTAAACTTGACATTTATCTTCAAGTTTGACATTTATCTTCTTTCTGCGATTAAATCGCCAAAACGTCGCCGTATCTTCGGGTTGGATTTCGTTTAAAGTCGCGAGTGGCTTTTATCGCGATTTATGACTTTCCGAACCGTTTTGCGATAAATCCGTTTTATGACTTTAGACGAGATCGTTTCCTGATACGATGCTGTTTTTAGCTAAGTTTCTCGAGTTAATCGTAAAGCCAAGCAATGTTCGATTTTTCGATTAATCGTTGCCGTATTCTACGATTTACTCGGGGTATTATTAAAAACGCGTTTTGTACGATATTTACGAAAAATCTCTAATAAATCGTATAGTTTAGGCAATATTCGGTGTTTCGTTTAACCGTTGCCGTTTTATACGATTTCCTCGAGTTCTTTTCGAGAAAACAAAGTTTTACGGTTTTTATCGTAAAACTCGAACGATATGACGGATCGAGACGAAATGGGTGACATTTCGACCGTGATTCGGAATACGATCGTGTCGAAGGACGTATGCCTTGAATCAAGGATGTGGGACATCGAGGCTCGGGATGGTCGGCTCGACGTACGGTTAGCTAGTTCAGCTTGGCTAGGTCGCCATATGGTGAACTAGGCGATCAGAACCTGTGGGGCAAAGTCAACACCTCTTAGTGCACCGTTAGGCAAGCTAGTCAAGATGAGGCTAGTTCGCCCAACGGCGAACTAGGCGATAAGAATCTATGGGGCAAAGTCAGCGCCCCTTAGTTCGCCCAACGGCGAACTAGCCGGGACGTGGTTAGTTCGCCCAACGGCGAACTAAGCCGGCTAACTAGCCGGGACGGGGCTAGTTCGCCCAACGGCGAATGTGGGTGTCGAAATCCACCTACTGTCAAATAATCATAAATAAGGAAACTTCGGGAAAACCCTAAGTGTCCAAAGGAACCGGCTATCTGCAGAACCGCACAACGAAGATTAAGATAACAAGAAACTTAGAAATTTAAATGAATAAACGAAAATCGAGAGCAAAGAGGTTCTTATTCCAAATCTGCGTATAACTGGTACAAAGAGAGTAGCCGAAAACTTAAGAACGAAAAAACCCTAATTGAGACGCAGCTCGCTAACAGAAAAACGAAAATATTCATAAATGCTAATTTTGGTGGTGAGAGCTCTGAATTTCGTCTATCTTGCTTCTTCCCTAGACCTCTTATTTATATACTCCTCGCCTTGGCCATCCGGTCTTTCCATTTCTCCCAGATTTGACTATATCGGGAATTTTCCATTTTTCTCGATCCTTCCTTTTCTTCCGCGGAAATCTTCTATTTTTCTTCAAACCTTCCTTTTATCTTCAAACTTGACTTTTATTTTCCTCCTGCGAGTAAACCGTCAAAACGTTATCAAATCTGCGGGTTAGATTCCGTTAAGATCGCGAGATGGGTTTTTATCGCGTTNGACTATATCGGGAATTTTCCATTTTTCTCGATCCTTCCTTTTCTTCCGCGGAAATCTTCTATTTTTCTTCAAACCTTCCTTTTATCTTCAAACTTGACTTTTATTTTCCTCCTGCGAGTAAACCGTCAAAACGTTATCAAATCTGCGGGTTAGATTCCGTTAAGATCGCGAGATGGGTTTTTATCGCGTTTTAGGCCCTCCCGGGCCGTTTTTGCGATAAATCCGTTTTCCGACTTTTTACGGGATCGTTTCCTGATCTGACGTCGTTTTTAATAAATTCCTCGAGCTAATCGTAAGGTTTTACGATTTACTCGACTTTTTAATCAAAAACGCGTTTTTTACGATTTACTCGACGTTTTTATTAAAAACGCGTTTTTTATGATTTCGACGAGAAATCTCGAATAAATCTTATGTTTTAGGCAATGTTTGGTGTTTCATCAACCGTCGCTGTTTTATACGATTTCTTCGAGTTCTTTATCGAGAAAGCGAAGTATTACGGTTTTATCGTAAAACTCGAACGATAGGTCGGATCGAGATGGAACGGGAGATGTTTCGGCCATGGTTCAGAATGCGACCGTGTCGAAAGACGTAAGTTTCGAATCGGGAATGCGGGAGACCGAGGCTCGGGATGTCCAGGAAGTTTCTAGTTCGCCGATGGGCGAACTAGTCGAGTGATCCTAGTTCGCCCATTGGCGAACTAGTCAAGTGTCTCCTAGTTCGCCCATTGGCGAACTAACCCGGCTCGGCTTAGTTGACCCGTGGGCGAACTAGTCGTGACTAGTTCGCGTTTTACGGCTTTTCTGGTTTTTTTTTGCGGTTTCGTAAAACGATTCTCGAGTTTTATAAAACGATCTTCGGGTTTTATAAATCAGCTTCTCGAGTTTAATAAAATGGCTTTTCGAGTCTTATAAAACGATTCCTTGAGTTTTATAAAACGATTCTCGAGTTTTATAAAACGATTCTCGAGTTTTATAGAACGATTCTCGAGTTTTATAAAACGATTTCTCAGGTTTTATAAAACGATTCTCGAGTCTTATAAAACGATTTCTAGAGTTTTATAAAACGATTCTCGAGTTTTATAGAACGATTCTCGAGTTATAAAAAACGATTTCTCGGGTTTTATAAAACGATTCTCGAGTCTTATAAAACGATTTCTCGAGTTTTATAAAACGGCTTCTCGAGTTTTATAAAACGGCTTTTCGAGTCTTGAAAACGATTCCTTGAGTTTTATAAAACGATTCTCGAGTTTTATAAAACGATTCTCGAGTTTTATAGAACGATTCTCGAGTTTTGGCGAGTTTGGTAGAATTAGGCGGAACTTTAATGGCCAAAAGTCCAAAGGTGAATAGTAAAATCCTTTCCTATAAGTATATGGAGTAAAATTTTGAATTCTTTACTCCACCTTCTACAACTTATTCAAGAAATTTGTCTCTCCACTTTCTTTGAAGATCTTCAAACATGTTTTCAGGAAGAAAGACTCGTTCCTCAACTAGTTCCAATTTCCATAATTCTGAGGGAACGACTTCGCAGCCTCTTGCTTCGGCTCCGAAAGAAGAGTATTCGTCTCCGTTAGTCGATCCGACGGATCACGAGGCCTTTTGGGCATTGGGGGACGAGTCGAGGTCCGCTAGGCCTGGGATTTGGGTTCCAGCTTTGTCGGACGTCGATCAAGTTTCCGGAAATCCGAGCTCGACACTTTTCAACAGTATCGATTATATGCGCGAACTTTGCCGAGTTCCAGAGGCCGTTGAGTTTCGTTCCCCACTTTCCGGGGAGAGCGACAGGGATGCGCCCGACGGTTTTTTCACATGTTACAGCATTTTCTTGCAACAATGCCACTTATGGTTTCCGATTCCGGAAATCATTGTGCATTACCTTCACAGGCTGGGACTATCGATCAGTCCGTTGACTCCCCCTAGTTTAAAGCAACTCGTTGGTCTTTTGACGCTGATTTATGAGCAGGGAATCACCCTTAACGTCGATCATCTCGAGGGTCTGTTAAAGCCCACGGGTGCATCGCGGAGGATCACTCTATGCCTTCGTGACGAAATTGTTACGGGCTGCCGAACGCTTTCTACTTCTTGGAAGAAAAATTTCTTTTACGTTCGTATCGACAGTGCGTCGATCGAGGAGGGTAGCATTCCGTTTTTTACGACCACGTGGGGTCGGAGAGGTATGTGAATCGAGTTCATACGAATCCTCTTCTTCTTCTTATTATTATTATTTTTATTCGTTTTTGTTTTTCCGCGGTGACCAATCCTTTGCCTCCGTATCCCGCGGATCTCTAGAGCATCACCACTTCTCTCAAACGTGGTGAAGTTGGTTGGTGCAGTTTTTCTCCGCAACGCGTCCGCCAAGCGGTTGCCATCTTTCGATCCAACGAGCGCATGGTGATTATCGTGAATGTCGCGGGATCGTTCATGGGTTATCCCTAACTCAGAATGAAGGGTATTCGTTTGATAAGGAATTCTCTGCACGGCGGAAAACCTGAGTCGGGAAAGAGATATGCAATCCGAATTTTTTTACCTTAAGGCGCGCATGTGGGATCAATGGAATCCCGTCGTGGTGTCGCGGGATTCGGTCGAAGTTGGTCCTAGGATTTCGGACGTGGATGGTGAAGTCGATCAGCCTGCGTTTGATGACTTTAATGTGTGATGTTATTAGTTTTTGATTCTGTTGTTATTTTTCCGGGACTGGCCGTTGATGGCTTTGAATCCCTACCGCTGGGCGGTATGTACTTGGATGCTTTCTTAATAAAAATATTTTCTAAGTATGAAATTCGTGTTTTGTGTTAGATGTAGAGGGAAGAATACGAGTTGTCATCTCGTATCTAACTCTTTGGTGTAAATCGTTCGATTCGTTAACTCGGGAGATTTCGATTTTCGCGAGTGTTTAGATGTGGGCGAAGAGACATGCCTTTAGGATCTCGATTCATGCCTTGAGACGTTAGCGACCAGTTTGCTCGGTTTAGGACAAGACCTAGGTTTACTTTCGGATTGGGGCTGTGCGATGACTACTCGGCTTTCGTTTTGCTCGTTGCGATTTTAACCTGATTCCATACCGATTTAGAATCCGTGATAGGTTCTCGGCTTATACGATTCGTCTGGTTGGAACCGAGCATCTCACCAGGAACAATTTCTAAGTTGCCCGGAAGTGCTGACCAAAAATTTGGATTTCTTTTATAGCGCGCTATTTTATCCTCGTCGGATGTATGCGGACCGATAGGTCGGTGCGTTTGTTTAGGACGGCTAGCGTGCTCGACGGGGCCAATCGCCGAGCGTTCGTGTTTTTATAGTCGCGGACGGACTTTGGATAAATATTTTTCTTNTAGGTCGGTGCGTTTGTTTAGGACGGCTAGCGTGCTCGACGGGGCCAATCGCCGAGCGTTCGTGTTTTTATAGTCGCGGACGGACTTTGGATAAATATTTTTCTTTGAGAGTTTAGGCGACGTCTCGCCAGTTCTTTCCGAAAATATTTTGATATGCGAATTTTTATAAAAACGATTAAGTAGTTGTTACTGCGGAAGCGATTTCCCGGATTTGCGTTTTTCGATAGTAGCGGAGATATTCTAACATTGTCTTTGTTATAAATTTCGAAAAAATTTTGGTTACAAAGTTAAAAGAAATTTTGTAAAAAAAAAAATTTTGGGAGTATACGAATACTCGTATACTCACCCACTCCCCCCCCCCCTGTTTTGGAAGGGGGGATAGCTGAACTCGTCTTTAGGCAAGCTGCCTACGTATTCCTTTCGGAAATCAAGCCATCTCGTAGTTCTGATTGTTTGCGCGAGTGTGCTTACTCGGCTTTCGCAGACTTCTCGATCGCTTCAGTCGCGGGATCGATGTCTTTGTCCGGAATTGTCTCCTCCGGTCGGATGGAAGCGATGGGTGTGGAAACTTCTGGTTTCTCGGCCGTTGCTTGCTTTGGGTCGTCTCCTGCGAGCGGTGGCGTGACCTTTGCCCGTTTTGGTTTCACGATCGCGACCGCCAATTGCCTCAGCTTATGTTCGGCCAGGAAACAAGATCGGGATTGTCTTTGGCATCCCCAAATTACTGCGACTCCCGTAGGCGTCGGGAATTTGATGCCTAAGTGATATGTGGACAGAACCGCCTTCATGGAATTTATCCAAGGCGTGCCCATAATCACGTTGTAGATAGCTGGGAAATCGACTACTGCGAAATTAACGATTTTCGTCACTTCTTTTGCGGCGACCGGTAGTCGGATTGATCCCAGGGTCATTGACGTTTCGCCGGAGAAACTAGTCAACGGTTTTGGAATCGGCTCGACTTCTAAGAGATCGATCCCCATGCGTGCTAGCGTATTGTGGAAGATCACGTTGACAATACTCCTGGTATCGACCAAGACCCGAGCGACTTCTAAATCGCCGATTACTAGGTCGATGACAAGAGGATCGGTGTGAGGTTGATCGATTCCACCGGTTTCAGCGTCGCTAAATGAAATCACTCCTTTCGGAGGGTCATCCGTCGGCACCTTCCAGCTTGAGCCGGTTTTGGCTTTGCGTTGGTAGGATTTTATAGACGAGACGGTGTCGTTGTAGTGTTGCGATTCACCGATAATCATGTTGATTTTTCGGCGGTTAGCGTCGTTACTGTAAGACCCGATCCGGCCGACTAGGCCGCGGTCGATGCCTCACGTCGCTCGGTCCATACCCTGGCCGAACCTCTAAAATTTTTGCCCTTTATTTAAAACATCGCCCATAGGCGAGGGCTAACTCAGATCCTAGCTCAAGACTAACTTAGTCATTCCCTAGCTTAGATCCTTTCAACTTATGCACAGCGGAATAATATCAAATTAACCATTGGTCTAAAACCAATCTAACACTTTTCTGGTCACATCACCTTAGCTACTAGTTAGTATACTCAACTACCAGATAGCTTCAAGGTCGATGCTGAACCCAAACCAAGTCATACAAAATCCGAGGTTCCATTCACCTAACCATTCTATCTAGAACTAAGCAACATTGCTAGATCATACCTTTGCCACATCCACGGAGCTTGTTAGCTTATCGATCCAACTGAACTGTCTTAGCTAGCTCATCCTCCTTCTAGCTGACTTAGCTAGCGCATCCTCCTAGCTGACATAGCTAGCTCATCCAGCTAGCT
>CAKOAT010272932.1:237449-253212 GCA_932364175.1 Eruca vesicaria subsp. sativa | reverse complement strand
TCGTACCTCTTAGGTCACGATACGTTCGTACCTCTTAGGTCACAGTACGCTCGTACCTCTTAGATCACAATACGTTCGTACCTCTTAGGTCACAATACGTTCGTACCTCTTAGGTCACGATACGTTCGTACCTCTTAGGTCACGATACGTTCGTACCTCTTAGGTCACGATACGTTCGTACCTCTTAGGTCACGATACGTTCGTACCTCTTAGGTCACGATACGTTCGTACCTCTTAGGTCACGTTACGTTCGTACCTCTTAGGTCACGATACGTTTGTACCTCTTAGGTCACGATACGTTCGTACCTCTTAGGTCACGATACGTTCGTACCTCTTAGGTCACGATACGCTCGTACCTCTTAGGTCACGATACGCTCGTACCTCTTAGGTCACGTTACGTTCGTACCTCTTAGGTCACGATACGCTCGTACCTCTTAGGTCACGATACACTCGTATCTGTTTGGTGACATGCACCCTTTGGTCGATGGTAACCTTTGGTCAATGGTACCTCTTGGTCCTCGTACCATTTGCTACTCGCAACCCTTGGTATCTCATACCTTTTGGTTACTCGCATCTTTTGGTAACTCACAACCTTTGGTAACTCATGACTCTTGGCAACTCGTACCCTTTGGATCACACTCCTTGATGGCACCTCTTGGTGACATCCCTTGATGGCACCCTTTGGTGGCATCCCTTGATGGCACCCTTTGAAGGCATCCCTAGATGGCACCCTTTGGTGGCATCCCTAGATGGCACCTTTGGTGGCATCCCTAGATGGCACCCTTTGGTGGCATCCCTGGATGACACCCTTTGGTGGCATCCCTAGATGGCACCCTTTGGTGGCATCCCTATGGATCCTCGTTTATCATTGGAGGATCTCTTTAGGACGTGTGTCCATTGTCTAAGACTGAATGAATTGATCTCTGGTCGGCCCTCCTATATATAGGAAACCAAAGGCCATGTCCAAAAGGACACATCTCATCCAAGCATCTTTTCGGACCAGATCTTGGCCATCGATTACAATCAACGGTCCAGATCGCATCTGTTGGATCTTAGAAGTTTCCAGACACATCTAGGCACGTCCATCCACTTCTAGACACATCAGACCCAAGTCCAAACTAGTTAACCAAGCCCATGGCCCGACCACAACAGCCCATCGGCCCATAGCCAGCCCTGGCCTACCAACCAGCCCGGTAACTGCCCAGACTTGACCCAACGGCCCAAAACCCAAACACTCAGTCCAGATAAGATGAGCTGATCCCTAGCTGGTCCAGCTGAGTGAGCTAGTAGTCCAGATCAGGGAGCTGCCACACTCTACTTGAGCTCCAACTGAGCTCTGTCCAGCTGGTTGAGCTTCTTGCTCGCATCACCCAGCTGTGATACACTTCGTACAGCTTGATATCTTCATCTTGTACAATCTTTCTAAGTCCCTTGGTCTATTCATAGACCTAGACTTAGTCTTCCTTTGCTCCATTCTGATCATTCACTTAATCGAGCTTGGCCACGANCACACTCTACTTGAGCTCCAACTGAGCTCTGTCCAGCTGGTTGAGCTTCTTGCTCGCATCACCCAGCTGTGATACACTTCGTACAGCTTGATATCTTCATCTTGTACAATCTTTCTAAGTCCCTTGGTCTATTCATAGACCTAGACTTAGTCTTCCTTTGCTCCATTCTGATCATTCACTTAATCGAGCTTGGCCACGATCATTTCTCAGGATCGGGGACATGACAGTTACCCTTCTCGTCTTGTCTTCGTCCGCGCTTTTCGCCTGACTGGTTTCCCTGAGGCGGAGTTTCCGCTCGCGCGTTCTTGTCGTTCTTCAGAAGGCATTCCGAATCGCGGATGAGATCTTTAACGCTAGATATCTCGAAAAGTTCTCCCGCGACCAATTTTGCGGCAAGTCTGCCGCCGAGAACTTTGCAGTTCACGGTGGAATGCCCGTGGGTTTGGTGGAGGTCGCAGAAATAATTCTCGTCATAATTCGAATTTCTCGTCCACGTGTTTCCCGTAGTTCGCCCTTTCTCCGAACCGGAGTTGATGGCGTAGTTATGCGCCCCTTGGAGATCCTGTCCCTCGTGATGGACGAATTTGTCGTTACGACAGTTCCTCTTTTTCTGCTTTTGCTCGGACGCGTTATCCTTTACGGATGTTTTCGTCGGCTTATGCTTCTCGGACAGGATTTTGGTCTCCTCTTCAAAGGTTACGAAGTCAGTGGCCTTATGGAGTGCATCCTGGATCGTCCGCGGTTTCTCGAGAGTTATCCATTTGCGGAACTTCGATTTATACCAGAGCGATTTCCTTAGCGCGTCGATGGCAGCTTTGTCGCTGATTCCGCTAACCCTAGCCATGACGAGTTTGAATCTGCTCATAAAATTGCGGAGAGATTCGTCCTCCTTCTGCACCAAACTCCAGAGGTCGGCGTCGGAGGTTTCCGGATTAATGAACATTGAGTACTGCTTCAGGAATTCCGAAGCCAGTCGACGGAAACTTCCGATCGAATTTCACCTAAGTTTGGCGAACCATTCGAGCGCGGCTCCGTCTAGGTTTTCGACAAAGAGACGGCAGTAGCCTGCGTCTTTTTCGTGATCCTTGAGCTTGGCTCGTCCCATAGTAATCTGGAACGCTTGCAGGTGCGCTTTGGGATCGGACGTCCCGTCGTAAGTCGGCACCTTAAGTTTTCCGGGATCGGGCAGTTTGATCTCGGTGATGCGGGCCGTGAAGGGCGTTTTCCGAGACTCGTACAGTAGCCGATCGATCACGGGTGCGGCGCTGGTAGCGTGGTGAATTTGCGATTTCACCGCTTTTACCGCTGCGGCCGTTTTGGTGATGTACTCGCGGAGATCGCGCATCTCGGTCAGACCGCCAGCAGTTTTCCGACCTTGTCGGCGTTTGCTGCGAGTGACCGGAGATCGCTCCTCGGCGGTTTTTGCGTATCGCGCGAAGTCGAGTTCCCCATCGTCTCCAGTATACGGACGTTCGGGAGAAGACTCCAGCAGAGGACTTCGAGTCTTTCTTCTCCTAGGAAGGACGTCAGCGTCTTCGTCTATCGAATCGGCCTGGTCACTTGTCTCCAGGTTAACCCTTTCGATGCCGTCACCCTCGGTCTCCTGTTCGTGAGTAGCAGGTTTCTCCGATTCGTTTAGCGTCGCGCCAGGATTATCTTTTTCGGAATCTTTTTCCAGGAAGTTACCCTGCTCGGTTCTGGGACGATCCGTAGGAGCGCCAAAGTCCAGCCTTCTTCCGCGGATCTTAGTAGTTCCGCGGGGGCGAATTTCTTGGGTTTTCGCGGTTGGGGTTTCTACCCGTTTCGCGAGCGAACCGATGAGCTTTTCCTGCTCTTCCGATATTTTGTTAAACTCGAAAAGCATCTTCTCGAGGGTCTCGGCGTTAGCGTTTGTAGCGTTGGCCGCAGACGTACCTTGTGGTGGTGTTATTTCAACGTTATCGCGTTCGTCGCGAGTTTGGTTGTCACCAGTCATCGTTTCTTCGTTGGACATGTTGCGGCTTCGATGTAAGATAGATCCGACCCCCCCCCCTCCTTCTAACGCCAAACTGTGGGTGTCGAAATCCACCTACTGTCAAATAATCGTAAATAAGGAAACTTTGGGAAAACTCTAAGTTTCCAGAGAAACCGGCTATCTGCAGAACCGCACAACAAAGTTTAAGATAACAAGAAACTTAGAAATTTAAATGAATAAATGAAAATCGAGAGCAAAGAGGTTCTTATTCCGAATCTGCGTAGAACTGGTACAAAGAGACTAGCCGAAAACTTAAGAACAAAAAAACCCTAATTGAGACGCAGCTCGCTAACAGAAAAACGGAAATATTCCTAAATGCTAATTTTGGTGGTGAGAGCTCTGAATTTCGTCTATCTTGCTTCTGCCCTAGACCTCTTATTTATATACTTCTCGCCTTGGCCATCCGGTCTTTCCATTTCGCCAAGATTTGACTATATCGAGAATTTTCCATTTTTCTCGATCCTTCCTTTTCTTCCGCGGAAATCTTCTATTTTTCTTCAAACCTTCCTTTTATCTTCAAAGTTGACTTTTATTTTCCTCCTGCGAGTAAACCGTCAAAACGTTATCAAATCTGCGGGTTAGATTCCGTTAAGATCGCGAGATGGGTTTTTATCGCGTTTTATGCCCTTCCAGGCCGTTTTTGCGATAAATCCGTTTTCCGACTTTTTACGGGATCGTTTCCTGATCTGACGTCGTTTTTAATAAATTCCTCGAGCTAATCGTAAGGTTTTACGATTTACTCGACTTTTTAATTAAAAACGCGTTTTTTACGATTTACTCGACGTTTTTATTAAAAACGCGTGTTTTATGATTTCGACGAGAAATCTCGAATAAATCGTATGTTTTAGGCAATGTTCGGTGTTTCGTCAACCGTCGCCGTTTTATACGATTTCTTCGAGTTCTTTATCGAGAAAGCGAAGTTTTACGGTTTTATGGTAAAACTCGAACGATAGTTCCGATCGAGATGGAACGGGAGATGTTTCGGCCATCGTTCAGAATGCGACCGTGTCGAAAGACGTAAGTTTCGAATCGGGAATGCGGGAGACCGAAGCTCGGGACGTCCAGGAAGTTTCTAGTTCGCCCATCGGCGAACTAAGCCCTCCTAGTTCGCCAATGGGTGAACTAGTCGAGTGTCTCCTAGTTCGCCCATTGGCGAATTAAGCCGGCTCGGCTTAGTTCGCGTTTTACGGCTTTTCTGGTTTTTTTTTGCGGTTTCGTAAAACGATTCTCGAGTTTTATAAAATGATCTTCGAGTTTTATAAAACGGCTTCTCGAGTTTTATAAAACGGCTTCTCGAGTTTTATAAAACGATTCTCGAGTTTTATAAAACGATCTTCGGGTTTTATAAAACGGCTTCTCGAGTTTTATAAAACGGCTTTTCGAGTCTTATAAAACGATTCCTTGAGTTTTATAAAACGATTCTCGAGTTTTATAAAACGATTCTCGAGTTTTATAGAACGATTCTCGAGTTTTATAAAACGATTCTCGAGTTTTATAGAACGATTCTCGAGTTTTATAAAACGATTTCTCGAGTTTTATAAAACGATTCTCGTGTTTTATAGAACGATTCTGGAGTTTTATAAAACGATTTCTCGGGTTTTATAATACGATTCTCGAGTCTTATAAAACGATTTCTCGAGTTTTATAAAACGGCTTCTCGAGTTTTATAAAACGGTCTGCGAGTTTTATAAACGACTCTTCGGGTTTTATAAAACTATTCCTTTTTTATTTTCGCGGGGAGTTTTGGCTATTAATTCCGTCGTACCGATTTTGACCCCAACAGCGAACTAAGCCGGTCATGGCTTAGTTCGCCGTTGGGCGAACTAGCCGGGACGGGGCTAGTTCGCCCAACGGCGAATTAAGCCGGTCATGGCTTAGTTCGCCGTTGGGCAAACTAGCCGAGACGAGGCTAGTTCGCCCACCGGCGAACTAAGCCGGCTTGGCTTAGTTCGCCGTTGGGCGAACTAGCCGGGACGAAGCTAGTTCGCGGTTTCGGTTTTTCGCGGTTTTGTAAAACAATTCTTCGAGTTTTATAAAACGATTCTTCAAGTTTTATAAAATGATTCTCGAGTTTTATAAAACGATTCTTCGAGTTTTATAAAATGAATCTCGAGTTTTATAGAACGATTTTTCGAGTTTTATAAAACGATCCTCGAGTTTTATAAAATGATTCTTCTAATTTTAGAAAACGATGCTTCGAGTTTTATAAAACGATTCTCGAGTTTTATAAGACGATTCTCCGAGTTTTATAAAACGATTCTCGAGTTTTATAAAACGATTCTTCGAGTTTTATAAAACGATTCTCGAGTTTTATAAAACGATTCTTCGAGTTTATAAAATGATTCTCGAGGTTTATAACGATCCTTCGAGTTTTATAAAATGATTCTCGAGTCTTATAAAACGATTCTCAAGTTTTATAAAACGATTCTTCGAGTTTTATAAAACGATTCTTCGAGTTTTATAAAATGATTCTCGAGTTGTATAAAACGATTCTTCGAGTTTTATAAAACGATTTTCGAGTTTTATAAAACGATTATTCTAGTTTATTAAAACGATTCTCGAGTTTTATAAAACGATTCTCGAGTTTTATAAAACGATTCTTCGAGTTTTATAAAATGATTCTTCGCGTTTTATAAAACGATTTCTTTTATATTTTTGCAGAGACTTTTTCCCATTGATTCCGTTGTGGCCAATTTTGACACCAACATTATACAACACACAAATACAAATTGATTCCCTCACAACGTTCCCATAAGATAAAAACACCAAAACAAAACTGCAATCGAAAGGCTTACAACCTACTCTTCTTCTGTTTCTTGTGGGGATGTTCATCGTGTTCCAAACCAGTGCCCACATTCTCTTCTTCTCCATATCCACTCCCACTCTCACAATAGTTCTCACTACAAGAGCTCTCTACGACTCTTGATAATTGCTCGGTTATTTGAACTATTTTTAATTCTTCGATGTCCTCAACATGCAAAATACTTCTTCTTTGCTCTCTATCCACTGATGTTAGATAAACAAACACATCTTCATCATCCAAAATATATGATTGCCTCTTAGGTTCCACTACCAATGGGATGTAACCCAAACTGAGCCTCTTCATAAACGGATATATTCCCATCTTCCTGCATATCTTCTCCTTCAACATCGAATAAGTGATCTCCTCCAACGATGATGTCTTAAAGGATATAGCATACAAACAACCTTCGGTTGGAATCCATTCATAATCATCTCCATCCTTCGAATAATGTCCATCATAATCAAAGTGTATGTTCGTCGAAAAATGACTCATTGTCTGCAATGAAAAACAAATTAAACCCCTAAAGTTATACTTGGTTATAATATTATACCATCAAAGTTATACTTCGTTACACCATGTTACACAGTTGTGTCAATAATCAATTAGTAATCGGCCAACGTCTAATCTTCTTTGATTGAATCGTCCTTTCATTCCTAACATTCAATCATACAGTTGTTGATTATTTGTTGATTATCCTATTGAGTTATAAACAGACTATCCACACTTTCCTTCCTTTCTGATCTTCGATTAGTGAATAAGAAACTTCCAGTTACAATGACTCGAGTCTTCTCAATTCAAACCAAATTTTAAACAGCTTTGATTCCCGACATTCAATTATACGGTTGTTGATTATCGAATTCCTTAATAACTAGACCATTCAAACTTTCCGATCTTCCTCGATTAGTTCATACACAAATACAAAATCTTCTATCTAATTGAAATCCCTGTGACGATTTGAGATACATACCCTGTTACATGGAATCAAAAGTTCAATGATTGCATCCAAGCGACGATATCGCAATAATATGCAAGGAAGAACAAGGGAATGTTCTGAGAAGACTGGATTCGACTAATACTCGAGAAGAAGAACTCCTCGACGACGGCTCGATGAATATCGATCAATTTAGAATAATTTGGAGAGACATATTCCAGAATTATTTCGAATTATTCATTAAACAATTCATTAAATCGGTCATGGGCATTTTCGACATTAACCACCATTCTTGAGAGTATCAGAATAAATAAGAGTACTCCAGATTTTGTGAGAGTATGTTAGATCACTTTTTACCTCATTAAGAGCATCTGAGGCTTTCACTCATTATCTCTTCACTCTCATATCTCACGAAGAAACCCTTAAACCTTATCCCCTCCCCAAAGCACAGCGAGAGAGCCATGTCTCTGTTTCCCTCTCTTCCTTCAACCCTAAATCCCTTCCTCTCTGCGTTTCCCGCTCCGCCTCCATCTTACACCCTTCCCTCTCCTTCAAACTCAACCCTCTCTTCGCTTCCTGCGCCGTCAAATGCTCCTTCGACCTGTCGCATTTCGCCAGAAACGTCGCCGTATCATCAGATTTCGAAGTGGAGGAAGATGACATGTTCACTGACGATGATTCTCCCCCGCCGACACAAGAGCGTAACTCCTTCTCCGCTGACCTCAAACTCTTCGTCGGTAACCTTTCTTTCGATGTTGATAGCGCTTTGCTCAGCTTGCTCAGCTGTTTGAGAGCGCTGGAACTGTTGAGATGGTTGAGGTATAAACTAATTATCTTCATAAATTTTGGTACTTTATAGTTTTTTTTTTATGAAAGTTGAGATTTTTCATAGCTTTCTTGAAATGGGTCTTTGAAGAGAATATAAAATTTTGGCTAATTCTCTTCGTAAAGCTTGGTGCTTTATAGATTTGTTGATTAAAGTTGAGATTTTTGTATAGGGTCTTTGAAAAGTATATGAAATTTGGCTAATTCTTCTCTTCGTAAACTTTGGTGCTTTATAGATTTGTTGATTAAAGTTGAGATTTTTGAATTGGTTCTTTGAAGAGAAGATGAGATTTGACTAATTCTGTTTGTAAAGTTTGGTGCTTTATAGATTTGTTGATGAAAAAGTTGAGATTTTTTAAGTGGGTTTTTGAAGATGAGATGAGGTTTGATTTGAAATGGGTTTGGTTTTGTTTGTAGGTAATCTATGACAAAGTTACTGGCAGGAGCAGAGGTTTTGGGTTTGTGACAATGTCTACTGCAGCTGAAGTTGAGGCAGCTGCTCAGCAGTTTAATGGCTGTGTAAGAAGATTACTCCTCTTCTTTACTGTGCTCTTGTCTTGTTGATATAAGTTGAATTGTCTCTCAGTGTGTTGTTACTTGTTCTTGGCTTTGTCTGTGTAATGTTATTCGTACCTATGTGAGTTTTTGATGTTTTCTTGTTTTATCTAGTAGTCTATGTGTGTCCTTTTTGTTTTTGACTTGTGTGTTTAATGTTATTCATGTCTTGGCTTTAGTTTTTTCATGGAATGGTGTTTATCCTCTATTTGGTTTGTGGAGACTTTGTGGTTTATGTTGTTCTGTATAAGATTGAAGCAGCTTGTCTTTTTAGATTTTGTACCTTGTGGTTGTTGTTGTTAATCTTGTTGTCATGAACGTTGCAGGAACTTGAAGGCAGAGCTTTGAGGGTTAACGCTGGAACTCCTCCACCAAAGAGGGAGGAATCATTCTCCAGAGGACCAAGAAGTGGTGGTTACGGTTCAGAACGTTCCAGCTACGGTTCTGAGCGTTCTGGCTACGGGTCTCAACGTTCAGGACGTTCTCGTTAAGGTCTGAGCGTTCAAGCTATGGTTCTGGGTCAGGTTCAGGCTCAGGTTCATCAAACCGTGTTTATGTGGGAAACCTTTCGTGGGGTGTGGATGACACGGCTCTTGAGAGCTTGTTTAGTGAGCAAGGAAAAGTTGTTGAGGCCAGGGTCATTTACGACAGGCACACTGGTCGATCAAAGGGTTTTGGGTTTGTGACACTCGGCTCTCCTCAAGAGGTCACAAGAGCCATCAACTCTTTGAATGGCACAATAAGTATTATTATTCCTATATTAGGGTATTGGATGATCACCAGCACATAGAAACTTCTCAGAGAGGATTAAGATGTAGAGATAAAGTTGACAAAGGTACAAAAAACAGATACCATCGATCGACACCGGTCAGACACCATCAATCGACACAACCAGTTCATTGTCGATTGACATATTTCGGGTTATCAACATGTATCTTTCGGGTATATCAGCACGCAGAGACAGAAACAGACAAGTCTAGGAGAAAGAATAGGAGTAATAGGAAGAAGAAGAAAATGATCAAGGCATATCCTCAGTAATCATTGATTCCTCACTTCTCAGACTGTATAAGAAAATCAAGAGTGCGCAGCAGATGTTTCTCACAGCCATTTGCAAAGCTTATGCTCTGGGTTTTGTATTCTCATCATTGCCACAATATCTCCTAGTTTATTCTTCCATCCTAAAAAAATTGTATGTGCTTATCAAAATTATAAAAGATAGCACAAAGATTACATTGTCTCCATCAACTTTAGAAATAAATTTTATAATGCCACTTCCATCATTCACGTCCCTCAGGGATTGTTCTAGTGCTTACATTGAGATATATCTCGAAACAGAGACAATGATTTGTTGAATTGGTTTTAACTATCATAGACATTTATGTATGTGCCAATTACTGTACTTCCTCATTGTTGTCTTCGTTAAAGTGTTGGAAGGCCGAGAAGCTTCTACATAGGACTCCCTACTTGCAAGAGTACCAAACGTAGATTTCTGCTTGGCCATTGGTGGTGCTTATGATCAGCCTAGCATGACTTTGTTCTTAATTATTCTTTCATTTTGACTATCAAGTATATTGATCTACATTGCTCCGTTACCGTCTGTATCAGCCTATAGAATACAGAGAAAATCAGTTTTTTTGACATTTTATTATTTAATATAAGGATAGCACTCTGCAGGAAACGATTAGAATTAAAACCCTCGCAAAGTCTAGTAGTCAAGAACAAAAGATCTCCTTACATGTTCCAAGCAAATCTCAAAATCCCCACCGTTTTTGCAGCAACAGAGTCCACCAAAGCCAATATTTTCACCACTCTTATCATCAGTGACGGTATATACATGTCAAACGAACTCTGAAAATGAAAAGTTAAAACGCTTACATGTAATCAGATATTTTAAGAAAAAAACTAAAGGACATTAATAATTGGATATCAGTTAAAAACCTACAACTTGGTATCTAGTGTGATTAAGATACATTCAATGTATTATGAAAGACAACGTCCAAGTTTGAAAAATATGCACTACGATCCAACTCTTCTTGATCGTTGGATTAGAATATCAAATATAGCCTCTCGTTTTATACAAACACACCTACATGTGGATAACCCAAAAACAAGAACAACAGAGGAACCACACATAATTAGAAATTGCCACTAGTTAAAGAAGTCAATGTGTATTATTATTCTTTTAGTCATGTATTGCCATTTCCAGGAGACGTGCAATGCAACGCGTCCCCGTTGACTGACTTAGCCCTTATCGAAAAATCAACCCTCTTCTCTCTATTAAACACTAAGTTGTGTTCCTCTCAAGTAACAATCTCATTTTAAGATAGAAATCAGAAAGCACACACAAAACAAACAAAAAAGAACGATGGGAAAGCCAACAGTACAAAACAATAACTTTATAAACCACTTCAGCCACCCACATCCCCTTCAGTTAATCCCGGCGACATCATCACCACCGTGCTGCGCTTGTAAACTTGCCGGAGGAAACGGCCGGGTTTACTCATGTAGGCCATGCAACTTCTCTCTCCATGAGTCATGCAGCAAGATGAAGCAGGTAATCACACATCCCTCTCACCCTTCTCATAGGCTCACCCTTCTGGTGGCTCCAGTCTATGATGGTGGATACTTCAACTGTGATGGTTGTGGCGTAAATGGAACTGGTTTTAGCTACCAATGCTCTCTTTGCGACTTTGACATCCACGCGCTATGCGCTTACAAGCCGCTCTCGATCATCCACAAGTCTCATCCTCAACATAGCCTTAAACTCGCGTTTCATTCTCCCTACGGAGCCAATAAGGGATTCTCCTGCGACGTATGCCTTAAGATTGGGACGAACCAATGGCTCTATCGATGCATCCCTTGCGAGTTCGATGCTCATGTCGGTTGCATCAATGCTCATCATCCACACCTCCTTCAACATAGTAGTAGTCCTCATGCCGGTCACCCTCATCATCAAAACTCCCATCCTGTACCCAATCAAGGCAATTATAGGCCCGGACAAGGGAACATGAATAGGCCTATGAATAATCCTACCAGACCTAATAGGCCTGTTGGAAATCCCAATAGGCCTATAGGTCAAAACGCTGGTGTCTACGGACCAAGGAGGAGACAGAACAACAACTTGGGTTGTAACGGTCCGATTGGGACTATTACACCGAGTGAAGTTATTGGTCAAGTAGCAAGACAGAGCTTTGACCAAGGGTCAATGGAAGGTAGTGTCTACGATGGTGGTAGTGCAGTGAACGAAGAGTTTGATGGTGAAGTCGATGTTGAGATTGATTATGAAGCTAATGGGTATGAAGGTACTGAAGATGGAGAGGCTAATGACGAGGAACAAGACTTTGACGGTAACGGCCTTGAAATTGTGGCTTATGGTGATGCCAATGACAATGACGTTGCCTATAGCGAGAGTGAATTTGGTGGTAGCAGTGATGCTCGTAGCCAGTCTAATGATTTGTCTGATCAGGTTGATCTTTATCCAGTGTCAGTTCGTACGAACCCAGGGCCGGGTGGTGGTAGGAAGCAAAACTCAAGTCCTAATAGTCCCGCCCCTCGGTCGAACAATATGGGCCGTAATGGGCGTGGTGGTAGGATTCAAGGGTCCAAGAATCCAATCGAAAATCCTAGAGGACCACCTCAAAATAGAAGGTTGCAGAATATACGCAATAATGCAACAAGAGGCGGGGGACCTGTTGGGTTTAATAGGCCTCGTGATCTAGCTGCATTCAATGGACCTCAAGGATTTAATGGGCCTAATGGAGGACCCGCCAATGTAATTGACAATGGTGGCAATAACGATAGCTACAATGAAGTCGACGGAAATGAGGTGTATGCTGGTGAATATGGTGATACTTACGGTGACGAAGGTGACTATGACTTCGAAGCTGGGGGTGACTTTGAAGCTGGAGGTGACTTCGAAGCTGGAGATGACTTCGGTGACGATGGATATGATGAAACTTATGGTGAAAACGATTTTGATTGCTACACGGATATCACCGGAGGAAGTGAGTCTATGTATAATGAGGATGAGTCGTACGAGACTATGGATGATTCACAATATGGTGGTTTAAATGACGTGCCCAATAACCAGTTTTCTTCAATGGTTGAACCGGTTGGTAGACCGGGAATGAATAACCAGAACCAATATGGTCAGGCCGATAGGGGGAGGAGAATGGGCAGGAATGGGCGTGGTGGTACTCAGCCAAGAACTGTGGGTAGACCAGTCCAAACTAGGCCGAATGGAGGACGATTTAGGGGAAACGGACAACCTAATAGGCAGAACAGAGGACCCAACCGACCTAATGGCCCTAACGTAAACCCAATGATGAATCTAGTGGTGCAGAGTTTGTGTCAAGACTTGGCAATGAACATGCTCAACGGCGATGGTGGTGACGTTAACAGTGGAGCAGGTGACAGTGGTTTATCATCCATCATGGGAGGCTTCCTTGGTGGTGAATCAGAATTTTGATTCTCAAGGAGATGGAGAATGTTATTGGACTTGAAAAATCAGAATTTTAGTTTTTCTTTAAATATTATACAAATTTTTATTGTATTTTTGTGTGTGTTTTTCTTCATCTTTTTATATTCCTCTACGTGTTTTAAAGCTGTTATATCCTTTTCTTGTATTCTGAAATGTAATGTTTTATTATCAATAAAAGAATGGTTGTGAGTCTTGTGACAAACAAATCCAGTGAATTGTTAAGCGGTCAAAACAGAATAAAACCAGTCCTTATGGAAAAAAGAATAACAAATTAGCAATTAGTTTATCTTTATCTTTAATAAATCAAATTCATTATAATTTAGAATACTAACTCAAAAGTTCTTATATTACTATTTTTTATTTTTTATTTTTATAAATCTTATTGTATAAAGCTTGGGTTCAAAGTTACTAATTAACACGATCGCGACACATGGCAAATATATATTTTAGATTGTGACATATGTTATAAGTAAATAAAAATGAAATAAAAAGTTAATTCTTATCGTTTTTATCAACTCATATACTGAAATAAAATTGTATTATATTTAACACTGGTTTTTCTTTATCCTTTAAAAAAAAAAGATAATTGTAAAAAAAACCTGTATTTATCCTTTTAAAAATATTAAAGCTAAAAATGTCAAAGACTATTTAATGCTAATTTTTCTTTATTCAAGTCTTAATTAGAAAAGTCATAAGCCAAAAAATAAAATTGACATAATAAAACGAATTTTTTAAAAAGTAATAGTACCTATACCAAAACCAAAACCAACTTGTACAAATAATTTATTTAATACTATTTTTTTTTTCTAAAAATCATGAAGAAAATATAAGTGTCAAGAAAAAAAATCAACTGTAAAGAAATATTAGATAGCAATTATCCTTTAAAAAAACTTAGCCCAAAAAAAATTTAAAAAAAAATAATGTTAATTTTTCTTTATTCAAATTCTTATTAAAAACATCATAACCAAGAGGAACAATGATTATTCAAATATATATATATATATATATATATATATATATATAACTAATTTCTCTCATATTTGGTCACTTCTCATATTTGATCACTAGACACCAAACATAATTATTGATTCAAGAAAAATATAAGGTGAAGTTATATATCCTGATCATCGCATGTTCTTTTCTAATAAACTGATGTTAATTTTTTTTTGTCATTATTGTCATGCTGCGTACTTAAGTTATTTCCACAATAATGATTAGGCGTGTTTTAAGTAACTGTCACAATAATGATTATGTACCTATCTTATCTATTAAAAGAGAAGTATCATTTTTATCTACTATAGAATAGTTATACTACGTCCATATATTCAATTACATTTTTTTATTATTTACTGAATAACATTTTAAATAATTATAAAGATATTAATAACAAATTTATTTTAACTGTAATTTTAAATTTTAGTTTTAGTAATTACAAAATCTGTTGAAAAAAATCAAAGAAAATCTTTTTAAAACTTTAAATATGTTTTTTTAATTATTGTATTTATTAATTTCGTAATTATAGTATAATATTATTATACATTAATCTTAATTAAAATTTTATTATAAACACAAAATATTAAATTATATGCTAATTTTATAAAAATAATAAGTATAATATATATATTATATTAAAATAAAATTAATAGATTGAATTACATAAAATTAGATTAAATTGATAAACTAATATATAAAAATCATTTAAATAAATAAATAATATATCATCCACCATTTACGTGACTAAAATATCATTTACCTTTTAAAAAGATTAAAAGATCATAAATTATGTAATAAATTATATAGAAAATAAAATTGTTAACATATGTTAAAATTTTATATTTAGAAAATGAAAGATTGATTAGCCGCACGGATATACGGGGTCAAAATCTAGTACACAGTCTATAATTAGTTATGCTATTGTATTTACGTAAGTTAATATCGCTATTATGATTGCTTATGTGTGTGTGTTTGTCCTATTTATTATTTTCTAACTGAAATTGTAATTTAATGTGTTACCAAGAATTATTAAGAAACAATGACTTTAGAAAGTTCATTTAACACTAGATCTGTTAAATAAAATAACGTCTTTACCGTCGTCGTACCATAGTACGTCTTACTAAAGAGTGAGAAGCAAGAAATTTAAATAAGAACTAGATTTTGACCCGCGCTTAAAAAGCGCGGATTTATTTTTGAAATAAAACAAATTTTTCTAAATGAATTTTTATATAAGATAATGTATATGTTATACAATTTTCCAGATGAACCGAACCGTATCAAACTGAAAAAAAAAAACTAAACCAAATTTCATAAATAATCGATCATATCATATATTTTCTGGAACCGAAAAATAGAAACCGAACCGAGAACCAAATGGGTATTTAAAATTTTTTAAAAAATAAATTATATTCCAACAAATAGTAGTTATATATAATATTTAAATATTAAATATCTTGAAATATTATTTAAACCAAATTAGGCAAAAAATAAATTACCCGAATATTTTCTATTCAAAATATTGAAGATATTCAAACTATCTGATATTTAAATTGTAGGATAGTTTACATTTAAAATTAAATAAAAACGTATCATATGCATAGTTAGAATTTGTAAAGTAAATAAACATCTATACTATTATAATCTCCAACCCATT
>CAKOAT010272932.1:175864-237349 GCA_932364175.1 Eruca vesicaria subsp. sativa | reverse complement strand
ATGAGTTTATAGGAATTAATTTTCTCCTATTTGATGAGAAGGTAAATATTTATCTTTTTATTTTTTAAAAATATTATATAGTTTTATTATAATATCTATATATATATATTTCTTATGTTTGAAACACAAATATATTTTGTTTATTATATAGGAAAATACTATTAAAAGTTGTGTGCATCATCTCTTATTGAAGGAGCCATTTTTGAAATTTACAAGTTTAAAATACAAGATTCCAATAAAAAGTACAAAATCTCAGATCATAAATTTCAAATAAGATTGACTGATAGAACATCAGTTGCATGTGTGGTTCAACAATTACCTTAGATACCACCTGAAAAATTTTGATTTCAAAATTATGAAAATTTATCTCAGCTGAAAGATTCAACATACGATTTATACGGTAATATTCATATTTATATATATAATAAGATAGAATTTTTTTTGGTCAATTATTTCTTTATATCTCCTTTTTTGTCTTCACTTTATATCTTCCGCATAAGAAAATCTCTTTCAGTATTGAATGCATTATATGTTTAGTAATTATTACATGGACTGATTGATTGGGTATTTTTAATTAATTTTGTTCTAAGAATTAATTAAATCGTGCATTATATATATATATATATATTAATTTTATAATTATTGCAAACTTATATGCATTATAAAATAGTTATTAATTTTATTACTTTCTACAACGCGATAGTTATAACCTGTGCATTAATTTAAATATTATGTTAGAGCATAACTATTTTATATATGTAAATAGTAATAGTTTACAATAATTATTGTAAACTTATATGCATTATAATACCTAACCATTATGTTAGAACAATACCTAAATTTTAAAATTGATGTAAAACAGGTTTCTCATTCTTTTTATGTTTTCATAAAATACAATAAAAATAAACAAAACCCGTGCGCTGCACGGATCCATACCTAGTCATAGAATAAAGGAGTGTTCAATCCGGTAAAATTGAATCAACTAAAACTGAACCAAACCAAAGTAGAAAAATGGTTTAGATTTGGTAATACTGAATAAACCAAATAAATGTTATTTTAAAGAACCACGGTGTATCCGTGTATGGATATGGTTTGGTTTATAAACGGATCAAACCAAATAAACCGAAGAAACTGATTAATTAAAATATATTAGTATATTTATATGCAAATTTTATGATAAAATTAATAATATATACATGATTTATTTATTAATATGATATTCATATTTAAAGTACTGCTTATATAAAATTTTATTTGTTCGAAGTTATTCTCATTTTAATCAAATTAAATTTAACATACTTTTTATTAGTAAATATTTGTGCTAAATTATAGTAATTTAATAATATTATGATATGTAAATATTTTCTTTCTTTTATTTCAAATCATATAAATCTTGTTGTAGAAGAATTTAGGGATAGGCGTTCGGGTACCCATTTGGGTTCGGTTCGGGTCTATTCGAGTTTCGGATTCACAAATTTTAGCCTCATTCGGGTATTCCTAAATTTCAGTTCGGGTTCGGTTCTGATCTTTGCGGGTTTGGTTCGGGTTCGGATAATCCATTTAAATTATTTTTAAAATTTTCAAATTGATTATATACTTTAAATTTCTAAAAATCTATAAACAAAATAATATATTACAAATAATTGAATAACTTAAGTCAAAATACCTAAAATTAACATATATATTAGTTTGATTTGAATATTTGGATTGTGAATCAATAATTGTTTTAAGTATTTTTGATGTTTTGAATGTACTTTAGAAATTTTAGACATCAAAGTTTGACTATTTACATATATTTACAAGTATTTTGAACAACTTCGAAGTGTTTTATATATATTGAATGTTATTTTATATACATTAAATCAAAAAAATAATTAATATATATAGGTATATAAATCTATTTCGGATATATTCGGGTATCCGAAATACTTCGATTTGGGTCGGATTCGGTTTCGATTCTTTAAATACCAAAATTTTGAACCTATTCGTATATTGAATCAATTTCGGTTCGGATTCTATACCACTATTTCGGATCGGATTCGGTTCGGTTCTTCGAATCCGAGTTTCTTTCTCAGCCCAGAGGTGGACCCACATAGAGAAAAGGGGGGTCAACTGACACATGTTAAATTTAATAATTTGATTTGTAAGCTATGTTATGTATTTGAAAACAGCTCTGCTGGTTCCGGTTTTCACACTATGACACACCCAATCCGGGTTAAAGTATCTTCTACTACACCTTGTTTTAACCTTTTTTGAAAATTTTCATGTTAAGTTTGGGCTTTTTGTTAATTTGGGCTTTCAATACAAATCATGACCCACGTAAAAAAAATTACTGGGTCTGCCACTGACCCCAACCCTATAAGAGATAAGTATATTTATGGTTTTTGGCATAAAGAAAATAAACAAAAAACCGCTAATATATAAACCTAACTAAACTAAAATAGATATGATATTAATATGGTAACTAATTTTTATAAACCAAAATATCGAAAAAACCAAAAAAGAAAAACGAACTGAAACTGAACCAACATTCGAATTGAACACCCTAGAATAAATCATAACAATGTCTATCACATTGACAAAACGATCTGTAATCGAATATCTTCTCTGCGTCCCAAGAACAAATCATACTACCGCAGTGTGATGTTATGTTGGATGGATCGTTATGGCTAGTTCTTTATGTGTCTGTTAGTCAATGCTTTTTATAACCATTACCAAATCCCTTTGTATTGTAAACCTTTTTTTCTTTTATTAATAAATAAATTTAACATTTCAACAAACAAAAAAAATCGTACAATTAAACTATTTATCTATTAAGTTCTGTTATCCATCAGTTAACTTATACATTAATAATTTTTTGTAATTAGAAAATTATATTAAAATATTAACATTATAATTATGAGTAACTGAAGTGTGAATTTTTCAATGGATGCAGAATTTAGCATAGATTTTAAATGAAGCATTCACAAAAAAAGTATATATCGTTTAGATTCGAGTCTTAGAGTTTGTGGAAATTATCATGTGGTCACCAAATTGATTGCAAAAAATTGAAGGAAGAGAAATTGTCGTTGGAGATGCAAATCTGTTTCATGACTTCAACAAACTGAGTTTGCTCATGTGGGGACTTTTGGTAACAGTAATAAAAAAAAAACATTGTTCGAGCATTTAAAACATTTTTTACACATTTCCAGAAATAAAGCAAATGAAAATGTTTTGGGATCGAATCAGACATAGGTTTTGGAGATTTGTTTCCTTCCAGTACATAACAACAAAGTGAAGAAACTGATGATAGTCAAAAGTATATAACTGGAATGACAAATATATTAACCTTCTTCTCCAAACTCCTGTGTGAATCTCTCATGGACGTCAAGGTCAGATTTGCTCACTGTTGGCCTTTGTCTAGCAAGAACCTTCTCGAAATCGGTTCTGGTGATCGGTGGTGGAATAATCTGTAAAGAAACACAATTCAGTCTTTAGTTTAACAGCATCCAAGGCTTAATAGTTACATAAATCAATAGAATGTACTCAGTATACTCAGTATGATAAGCCCAATAGAATGGAGAATTACATTATCTCAGGACCAAAAGCATGTATGCCAAAAGTTAAATGAGTCCTCTAAGGCTCTAACAAATTTAAGAGAAGATGCACAATGATTTAAAAATCACTTGTCTTATCATAAATATAAACTTTTGATGTGTATGTACCTTTTCGGCAAGGCCTTTAGCTGCTAGATCTTGCATTGTGGTTTGGATGGCTCCAGGTTGCCTAGGTCCACATGGCATCCATGTGCCATCAGGTGACTTGAAAAAGAACATTGCATCCTGAGTTTTGCGGACAGGCTCAAACAGAACATCTTTTACCTGCAAGAAACAGAAAGATTCTTACGATACATACTTCGAGGCAAACTGTAGAAAACAACAAATTACTAGAAGCGAGTTACTTACACAAACGGACACATCTGAACCAGAAAACCCCTCTGTCTTGAGCCCTAAATATTCAAAATCAGTTTCCGTCAAATTATGAGGCGTGTCTCCCAAATGGACCTGCACAAGGCATCTTTAATAAAACGGATTCTGTTCTCTTAAATGATTTTACTTGAGGAACATGAAGTTAATGAAAGTTTTATACTTTGAACATGTGCTGCCTAGCCTTGGCTTCTGGGAGGGGAATATAGATACGCTTATCAAAACGTCGTCTGATAGCCTGAAACCAACATGGTATTAATTAGTAAGTCTCTACACTTGCCAAGAAAATATAGAACCAATCCACTCTTATGACTTTTTACCTGATCAAGGGCATAAGGTGTATTGGTTGCTGCAAGCACGAGTACTTTATCATCACTGTGTCCAACACCCTGAAATAAAAAGAGATAAGTAAAGCGAAGAAAGATTTCTGCGAAAACTGAATGATGAAAGCGTTCAGTTGGGATAAGCTTAACACCTGCATCTGCACAAGAAGCTCTGTTTTGATACGTCTTGAAGCTTCGCTCTCGTTTCCTTCTCCACGCTGACCGCACAGAGAATCAATCTCATCAACGAAAATAATGGATGGAGAACTTTCACGGGCCATCTCGAAAAGATTTGATACGAGCTTCTCACTTTCACCCATCCACTTGGAGACCAGGTCTGATGAAGACACGCTGATGGTTGGGAGGTAAAAATGAAACAATTTTTCTTAAACTATAAAGTGTTTCCAGTTATAAACACACGATGAACTAGAAAAACAACAACAAAAAAAAGTACATAGCCAGCCATGAAGTCCCATCTTTGTGACCTAGATTGTCATGCAAGCCCCAGTAAAAAAAGAATGTGTGGCAACCTTACACCTAAGGATCTGTCCGCTTGCCTAGCCAAAACAACATGCATCGAATCTCCTATAGCCTATAGGACAGGACATTTAGATTCTACCAGAGACCACACAACAGGTTGTTAAATTTAGCTACAGATGCTTGCCGATAGCAAAGACTACTGTATATGCAAGCTACAGCTAAACATGATACTATTGCAGCAAGCATAACATACTCCCTCCCTTTCATTTTAAGTATTGTTTTAGATTTGTGCACAGAAACAATTAACTTTGTATATTTTCTATAAAAAACATCATTCCCTATTCATCTAACTATATTTCAACTAATTAGAAACATAAATAGGAGAATAAAGTTAATAAATTATCTAAACCGAGAATTTTTTTTCTCTATAATATCAAGTGTATAAATCAAGAGCAAACCTCTACTCAAACTAATCTCATATATAGGTAGCTTATCCAAAACACTACTACTACAATTCTGGTACCTGAAAAAGGTAGAGTCAGCTTCAGTAGCAACAGCCTTAGCCAAGTAAGATTTCCCCGTCCCAGGCGGCCCATACAGCAGAAAAGCTCGCCACGGCCGCCTCTTACCTAAAAAAACCGAACAAACAGAAGAATCAATCAAAAGCACAATCCACAAAATCCATCTCTTTTCATCATCTTCTTACCCGTAAAGAACTGCGGAAACTTAACAGGCAAAATCACAGCCTCCTGCAAAGCCTGCTTAGCGCTCTCAAGCCCCGCAACATCCGTCCACTTGATATTCGGCTTCTCCCTCACGATCGCAGAGTTCAACCCAGCTCTGAGCTTCGACTGCTCCGGATCCTCGCCGTCTCCTCCTCCTCCGTCTTTCGGCTTACTCTTCGGCTTGGTCGCGACGGCAGCGTCGCCGTTGGATCCGGGACCGGGTCCGCCTTCGTCGAGGACGGCGCGGATCTCCTCGGCGCGGCGGAGGTACTCGGTGAATTTCTGGGTGATGGCTTCTCGGATCTTGGGGTTTTTTTCGTACTTGAGGTGGGTTTTGAAGTACTCGAGGGCGTTCATGTAGAGAGGGAAGGCTTTGTTGTAGTGCCCGGCATTGTCTTCTTGTACGGCTTGCTTCACGTACTCGATCGCTTGCTCCTTGAAATTGCTGTACATAACTTTAGGGTTTTTGCGAATCCTTCTCGAATCCGCTTGCGGTTTTGGTTGATGGGAGGGAAAAGGAATTGGAATCGGTGTGATCAAGGATCGGGAAGGAACCTTGAGAAGAAGGATCGTGGAGGATTGGGGGAAAAGGAGGAACGAATGAATGTAATGGAAGCGATGAAGAATTGGCTGATTTGACGAAAAGGTCAAGAAACAACGGAGCGTTGACTTGTATAACGATGAAACGTTGACGCGTTTTTGTTGGTGTGAGGAATTGGATGAACGTTTTGATGAATGACATGGAGAATACTTGTCGTTTTTTAGTCTTTGCTATATTTTCCGACTTGTAGAATTTTTCATATACAGTAGAACCTCTATAAATTAATACTCGATAGATTAATATACACTAAATATCTCTATAAAATAATATAATTTTGTAATCCCAAATTAAATTTTTGCTTCAATTAGTATATCAATAAATTAATATCTCTATAAATTAATATAAATAAATAAAAATTTTTGTATACTCCCAACATTATATATTTATAAAGGTTTCACTGTACATGTATATCTATCTACTAAAGGGATATCATGAAGCCTAAAACCATCCACTATACAACTATTTTGTGAGCATGGACTTGTGTGTGGAATGTTTTACTGATGCCTATCAGTTTAGCTCAGTTGGTCTATTTGGTTCATAATGTAGTGAATGTATGTATGTGAACAAGCTCTAACCACTACACTAGGAAAAAAATTAGAAATAAAGGGCCCCAAATACAACTATATCAATTGGGGACCTAAGGCAAATGCCTTTTTTAAAGCCATGTAGGCATGCCTCTGGGTTCATTCCAAGCACAGCAATGTCTTTCAGTATAACAGACAAGTTCATGTGAATTTGTATAAAGTTTATCATTTCGCAATCTCAAAATATACTCTTTTTGAATAACCTGGTGTATCTTGGCATCCACCAAGGTGGATCCAGACTAGCGGCGAGTGTCCGTATCAGCCTACGTTATCGGTCGGAGTACGTCTCGGTCACCGGACGCTGGAGGAGCCTAGATTGTAAATTTTTAAATATACCTAAAGGGTGATCCGTTCCGACCAAAGGAAAAGGATGAGGAAGTGTTAGGTCTGGAAGTGCCTTACCTTAGTGCCATTGGAGCTTTAATGTACTTGGCTAGCCACATTAGACCAGACATTTGTTTTGTCGTGAATCTACTAGCTAGATTTAGCTCATGTCCGACTTTAAGGCATTAGAACGAAATTAAGAATTTGCTCAGATACTTGCAAGGAACAAAGGGCCTTGGTTTGTTCTATACTAATCAGCCAAAAGAGAGTTTGGTTGGGTACACGGATGCAGGATATTTATCTGATCCGCACCACGCTAGATCTTAGACCGGATATGTTTATGTACATGGTGGTGCAGCAGTATGTTGGCGATCTAAGAAGCAATCATTTATAGCCACATCTTCCAACCATGTCGAGATCATAGCAATGTATGAAGCAAGTACTGAACTTGTATGGTTAAGGAGTATAGCACACCACATCCGAGTGCATAGTGGTTTGAGTACGGGAAAGGATGCACCAACTATCATCTATGAAGACAAACGCAGCTTGCATAGCTGATAAGGGTTTTTAATCCTCAGAGCAAATCAAAGTAGTATTTAAGATTGTCGAACCACAGGGAACTAGTGATCTAAACACTTAGAATACACAAATTTTCTTAATCTAAGCAAATAACAGAGGTGGATGATTGTAACAAGCTAAGATCCTAAAAATATAAAAAAAGGTGATCTCAAATCCAGTCGAGAAATAAATGCAAGAACACTTTCAATCAAATGATAAGGTAGAATCCATGGGACTAAGGCAATTGATCTAAAGCAATTAAAGTTTCAATCAAAATGTTTCTTAAGCCTAAACAACTTAACTAAGCAAATTCTAGGTCTAGACAAATGCTCATTTGCTTTCATTAATCAAACACAAATGGTCATTGGCTTAATTAATTCAAGCAATCATTAAGAATAGGTTTAATAACTATCTAAGACTCCCTAGATACAAATGGTCATTGGTTAGGTAATCTTAAAGCTAAGGAGAGTTGGTTCAGACATTTAAACATACACCTTGTGGGCAGAAAATGACTAAGGTTCAATCGTAGAGTAATCAAGTCTAGAATAGCATTAAACACACTCAACTAGCAAGGAAACACTTAGATCTACACTTAATCACCCTAGATCTACCTAACCCATGAATTCTAAAAGGGTCTACTCTTTAATCTCCATGAGAAACCTTAAATCCATGATGGATTCAAGGCTAATCATGTTAATGAGAATGAGAAACAAGATATAAGATGAAGTACTTCCTTAAAATGATAAAAAGATTCAAGCTTTTACAATTAGAAACAAATTCTTGAGAGAAAATGAGATCTCTTAGGATTTTTGGGATCTAAAACTATATATAGAGAGGTAAAATTCGAGTTGGTTTGACCAGATTAAACCGAGTCAAACCATGCACATTCAGCTTCACCGCGCCCATCAACCATCCGCGGTCACAAACTGCGGTCAACCTCTTCGCTTCGCGGCCTCGTCTCGCCGCGGTGTCACCCGCGAAACTTCCCTGGTGGTTTAGTCAATGTTTTATCGCTGCCAGCTTCATCCTGCGGTGGTTAGCCCGCGAAATCGATCCATAATGTCACGTCCAAGCTCACAATGCGACCCTAAGCCGCGAACCTCAGCTCCACCGCCATGGTCAAGCTCGAGCTGCAACCTTCCACCACGAGAGCACCGTTCCAAGCTTCGTCGCCTCATCCTCGCCATGGTCAGCTCTAATCGTCATCCTCAACTCACCTCCGTCACTTTCAGATCTCACTTGTGGCCGAGCTCCTCCGTGGATCTCTGGTCCATCTCCGCCGCTTTGCTCACCACGGGTTCACTCATCAAAGTCACCTCCTCGCCGTGCTAGCTCCACCGTGGCCGTGCTCACCGTCTTCGTCATCCAAATCCGGCGAGAAGAGGAGATCGAACAACTCCAATGGTGAAGTTTTGGGTATTTGCAAAACAGGTCCCCGGAGTCTTTATTATTCGCGCAATCGCCCCACTCGTATTTGCAGAATGGTCCCTCGTCTCTTGATGGTTCTCAGTTCGGCCACAACTTCTGTAACTTGCAAGGATAACCTTCTAATTTCAACCTCTAAACTTCCAAATGTGCACTTTAAACCCTGTTATATGAAATTATGCAATGCAAATGTAATATATGCACCTAATATGCAATCTAAACACCTAACTACAACTTAAAACACTAATATGATTAAAAAAAGAATATTAAAACCATTAAAAACACTACATATCAATAGCTCAGCTCAAAGATGGGTACATCAAAGGAGATAGAACGAAGCATGTCTTACCAAAGTTTTTCTTTACCCACGACCTACAGAAGGCCAAAGAAATTCAAGTGGTTCAAGTTCGGTCCAATGACAACCTAGCCGACATGTTCACCAAGTCTCTACCAACCTCAACATTCAAGAAGCTTGTGTACCAGATTGGGATGCATCACTGAAGATATGGTTCTCTTTGCTCTTTTATGTGACCATCTCATATGTCATTTAGGGCGTGCTGATCTTAACATATACACACCCACGACAATGATCTCTGCTGCAAGCCATTGCAGTCCCATCATATATAAAACATAGCCTGCCTAAGTATCAATTGAAACCATTGAACCAGTAGGTTTTTCTAATGAAAAGGTTGTACTCTTTTTCCTTATCATAGTTTTTATCCCACTAGGTTTTCTAATGAAAAAGTTTTGACGAGGCAACAAAGAACACACAAATAATAGACAGCCAAGGAGTATGTTACAATTTCAGATATGAAAGTCTATTGATGTTCTAAAGTTTTTGAGATAGAGAGAATCCAAGAAAATGATCAAATCATACAAGACACAAGCACTATCGAAGAATGGCGCTATTAACATCCTACATATTCGTTCAAGTGGTAGTTTTGGCTGGCTTATTCACTAAGGCGTACTTAGTGCCACTTTCAAGAAATTAGTCCACCTATTGGATTGCGTCATCTCAAAGATCTTGATGTAGGTAAACATGAGGGGAAGTCCTTACGCGCACTTTTTCTTTTAACTATGCTTTTTCCATAGAGTTATTCTGGTAAGGTTTTTAAAGAGGCAACATTTACGGCGTTCTGAAACACTTTATTTTTATAATGGACATCAAGGGGAAGTGTTATGAGTATTATGTGTTGTCCATTAATGAACGTATTAGATTTACCTTTTTTTCCACTCCAAGTTAGATTTTGTACCCAAATCATTGTAATCCTATATAAATGACTCATTTCTCTGAGCTCAGGGTAGTCCAGCATAGGAATTTCATTGTGACAAGTCTCCTACTGTTCTGAGAATCTCGCAATGTCAAGAAAGGTTTTGATGGGTATTGATCTGGTCCTGCTTGATGAAAAGGTAACTGAGACATTCTCCTTCTCAATTCTTGATTCCTATATTATTTGATGTTGTATTTGTGTGATTAAGACTTTGTTTTGATATTGTTTTGGTTCAAATGATTTGTTTCCCATTAAGGCATTATCCCTTTTCTTTGTATTTTACCGTGTTACTTCTTTCTCAGTGTTCATATCATTGATATTGCTAGAGATTTCGATGTTCAGGGTTGTTGTGGCTTCTCAATGAAACTGTTAGTTTTCCCGAATTTCCTTCTTCTTTTTTTTTTTTAATTCTCTAATCAGTAATTCATGAGGGGTTCTGCTGGTTTATGTACTTCTGATACTCTATCTCTTGATTCTATAGACGTCTGAAAGTGTACATGTTACTATTTTTTCATAGTAAACTCTGATCCATGGGTCAATCAGTGTGCACCGACTCAATACCTTCAGCACGTTCTCAAAGAAGGAGGTTTTTATGGGTTTAAGTCATTTCTACTTTATGGTTTCTTGGTTAAATATGTTTGCTATATATGTTAATTTGGTTTCATGTTCACCACCCTAACGTTGAGATTTCCATATGGTTCAACGAAACAGAGAGGGTTCGTCCTCAAGAATGTAGAATCTGACTGTGTCAGAACTGAATTCTTATGTCCTCAACTTCCTACGAAAGGTAAAACTCTACGTCAGTCCCTTCCATTAATATTTTTCTTCTTATCTTTTACTGACTCAAAGCATCAGAGGTTGAAGAGTTCCTCTTCGCTGGTGAAGTATGCAACAGTGAAACAGCCAATGTTGATGCTATATCGCATGATCAAAGTGCTCACATAAACCTCCAGAGGAGTTCTCATCCTTTACATGTGATGTATGTAATTATGACAATGATGTCTGAGTTGTTAGGTGGTCAACCCGCATTCCCTTTTGCATTAACACATATAGTTACTTATAATCAAGTCCTCATCTTCAATTCTTCCTAATAACTCATACCTGTTTTTTTTTTTTTTGCAAGAAGGTACCATGTTGAGATGAATGTGTCTGATGCGTCTGACTCCGCTGTGTTAGTTGGTTTTGACGCTGAATTGAGCAAGTTGGAAAATGTACGTGCTGCTGCAATATCACAACTCATGGTAGCAGTTATATAGTCTTCTATTTATGATGATTTGTTACTCAACAAACTCTAAATTACAGATGCTCACACCTTTATGTTGCCCAGGCCGCTTGAAAGGAAGACCCACAGAACATGGCCTTTAAACAATGTAGTGCTGATATTGTGGGGAGGACCTCCACATTCCAGCTCAAGCTAACAGATTTTAATTTCTTAGCAAAGCATCAGTCTTTCACGATCTCACACATATTATCGCAACCAGCCCATACCTCTTCCTAATTTTGAGAATCAGGTTTGTACATCAACTTAACTTTATAGGTTGGGTCTGCCATACACGGATATGTTATAGAACTGTTGTGGTCGTTACATGATGCTCACAACAACAAAGGCGATGATATGCAAGGAGCTGTTCCGGTTTCACATATTTCTTCAGCTAGTGTTCACATAGGTCTTCCTGGAACTGACACAAGAACAGTATTGACAATGTTGTTCCTCCTAACAGCAGAGGCATCACTGGAGTGGTCATCGATAGAGGTGTCCCATGAGATGGGTGTGAGCGCTATCTATGTACAACAAGTTATTACCAAATTATCTTCAGAGGATGCCCCAGTTAAGGAAGGTGACTCCTCCGCAAAGAAGCAACGTCGTGTTTAAAATCTGCACTATTGTGGTCAGTCTAGATAGAGATTGGTGTTACAACTACTCTACTGTCTCTTCTTGTAACCGTGAAACAAGAAAAGTATTTCTGCAACAATATGCTTTGTATTTATGATTGTTTGGTTTTTAAAAAGTGTTCACCTTCTCTGGAAGGAAACTCTTTTGTCTACCTCAAAAAAATATTTTATAATGAACCCATTCATTCGATCTTACTGGAAGGAAACTCTTTTGTCTACCTCAAAAAAATATTTTATAATGAACCCATTCATTCGATCTTAAATTATTATGAATTTCTCCAGAACATATTAAGCACAATACAAGCCTTGACTTTTAATTGAGTCTTTTCGTGTTTATAACTTTATATTAATAATAGGATACTAGATGATAATCCGCGCGCATGCGCGAGGTGAAATTTTTATACTAATATTTATTCATTAAATGGTTTTTAACATTTTGCAATACTACATTATTTATCGATTATAAAATGATAAATAGAAATGTTGGTATCTTAAATCATCAAAGGTCTGGACGTTTGAGATTTCGTCGGTTTTAGTTTGATTGACACGTATTTTCAGATTTTGGTATTATTCTCATAAATCCTATTTGAATTTTACTAATTATCGGATTAGATTCGATTTGATCTTCTTAATTCAGTTTGCATTGGATTGTAACCAATATCTGAAATCATCCCAAAAAATATTTGTTAAACATTAAAATTTGACAAAAAATAAAAATATTTAAACTATTAATAAATCTAATTTAAAATTAGATAAATTATCTAAACAAACTAAAAGATATTAAAAAAAGAAGCAAATAAAACAAAATACAAAAATATTTCGAATACTATAATTTGTATCTACTAACCTCAAACCTTTTCACTGAAATTTTTAAATTAACATATTTATAGTATGAATATCTACTAATGATACTTCATATTCGTACGATTTATGATAATTTGTATCTTCTTTGGAAAAAAAAAACAAAGTTAAACCATTGATCGTAAAATTTTTAATGTGGGATTTTACTATTTTTATTTATTTATGGTCGTTTTAAAAAAAAATATATATATATATATATATATATAACCTATAAGAAAAAATTTAATTTTTATTATATATTTAAATGTGATTGTTTAATTTATTTTAATAATTTAAAATTAAACAAAAAAGAGAGAGGATACAAAAATATGTATTATTCATAATCATTAATTAGATTTATATGTTAATCATATTAGGTAATTCCGTAGCTTTTATTTAAGGAAATAAAATATATTGTTTTATACATAGCAGAGTTGGTCCCTTAAAAAATGTCTATATATTATAGTCCTAAATGCAAGAAATTAAATGTTACCTTATTTAATTTCTAGTAAAGTTGGTTCATTAAAAAATTAAATCTGAGAAGCTCTATGAGCTTGACACGTAAGCATGCTCTTCAAGGTTATGCATTTATGAATGCTTCAGAATTAATATATAAGGGACTAGGGTAGACCTGCCCTACGGGCGGGATTTGATGAATCAGTTTTATTAAAATCTATAATTTTAAGTAAATTTCATTTTATGTTAGATTGAGTATGAATATGATTTTGTTGTCTACAACAAATTTCAACTATATAATTAAAATTATTGAATTCTTAGTATTTTGGTCTTGTAATCCTAAATTGTAAATTTTTATAGTGTTTTCAATTTTATAACACTATAAAATATATAAATCAATCAGATTTTGTCAAAAGACGCTGAGATCTATATTTCTAATACCATTGTATCCTTTTTTTGTGAGGATTATTTGTCAATGCTATTGTAGTTTTTTTATAGAATGTTAATAATTGATATCATCAACAATTGAGGTTGATTTCGATAACGTTTTTGATAAATTATGATGTGTTTTATTTAGTTAAAATAAGAAATTATATATAAATTAAATATTTATTTAAAATGAGTTTATACATATTAAAAACTAATACTAAAATACATGAATATAGATAATAATATTGATTAAAAAATCATATATAAATTCTTTAAAATTTTAAAATTGTAAGTATATTTGCAAATAAAACTATAAATTTTATCATCTGATAAATTATGACCAAGTCACGTGTCGCATTCTGATGAGCCTATTTATTGACGTGACAGTCTCAATATTGAGAAAAAGTTTTCTTTATATATAAATATATTAAATTATTATTAAGTTTCATATTAATTTGTAAAAAGTAGTTTAAAATATATTTATTATTCAGATTTGTTACTTTTATTAAAGGTCACATGTTTATCTAGCTAATAAATATATTCATTTTTATTATGTAATTTTTTTACATTTTCAATACTTGTATTATTCTTATAATTTTTTTTCTTATAATTTGCTACATACTGAGTTTGTCTATAAGAATGATTATATGTTTGTATTTTGTTTTCTGCAGCATATATTTGTATATAAATTTATTTGTTGTAAGATATAAGTCATTAGACAGTTTTTAAAATTATTTCACTGTCTTGTTGATGAGCATGTTCTTTTAGCTGTGAAAACATGTTTATAGTGAGTACTTAGAGTAAGTTGTAATGAAAATGGTTACATCCTAGCTAGTTATGTATTTAGGTGAGTGGACATATATGGACATTATTACATGGTGTTAAGTTATAGATTGTTTTTGGTGCTTAATGATTATTTGTTTTTAATGGAGCAGTCTTTTTGTTTAGCTCTGGAACGGTACATCGCGGGTTCTTTTTTATATATATTTTACATGGATCTAGGAAATGGAAGTTTTAATAAGTATGTGGTGGGTTCTTAAATGGTGGAATTTCTCAGCCAAAATCCTATAACAGAAATTGGGGAATGGCTCAGCCAAAAATATATAACAGAAACTTCAAAACACGATGAAAAATTATAATCTGGATTCAAGAAGGCACAGATGTGTATAGGATCTAACTTGAGATATTATTTATACTATGAACTACAATCGGAGTATAAGAGAAAACCTGAGAGTCAAGAAGGAGCATGTCGACTCCCATGAGATTTCCACCACGGCGTACATTCCCGGCCTCCTAGAAACAGAGAAACTAGAATAGTGGAGGAAGAGCGGCCAGTCTGTAAATCGGAAAAGAAGACCAAATTATTATCGATAACTCATATTTTTTTTTTGTTTTCTGTTTAGTTTAGAATAGATGAGAGGATGATTTTAAAAGCAGGAACTCATACCTTTTTATAATCGAACGCCACCGTCTTACAGTTTGAAGATCCGAATTGAATATAGATCGTGGGTGGTCGATTAATGGAGGGCTTTATGAGAGCAAGTCGGTTACTGTTACCATCTCACGCCAGAAGAAGGAAGATGAAAGATCGGTTGCGAGATAAGGGAAGAGAGACGCAGAGATGCACATACAGCAAACCCTAATAAAAACGCAGCGTTTCTTTTGTGGATCTATCTTAAAATATATGCGCTCAAACTAGTGTATACGCAGCCCATATATCTGATGCCCAAATGAACCCAAAACCGATTAAATGAAACGAAAAGTTTCATGGAAAATGGATACGTGTCAAGTGCTGGTGTACTGAATTAGTGACATCATAATATGACGTGTATTGATGAGAAGAGAGTGACCCTTTTCTTTATAGTATAAGATCTTACCAACAGTTAAACTTTCTAGGTTTTTTTTTGTTTAAAATTGTTAACATTTTCATGTATATCATCAACGCTGAGTCATACCCAGGGGCGGAGGTAGTGAATGAGCATGGTGGTCAAAAGACCCATGTGAAATATGAAAAAATAGTGTAACATTTATTAAATATTCTAAATTGACCCTTGTCCATTATTTTTTTTGACCCCCATTAATCTAATTTAACTTTTTCAATCCATTAGTAAACTATAAAAAATTACTAGCCCAATAAACTATATAAACCACTAGAAAATAAAATAAACTAAGCCCATTAAAACAATAAACTCAATCAAGTCAATCATCATTGTTAAACTAATACTAAAAGTTTCTAATTATTTAGTTTTTTCTTCGACTTTTCTTTTTCCCTGTCAGCGGTTAGTGACGGTCAATCTCTATTGAAACCTGAACTTAATCCAATTTGTTTTTAAAATCAAGGTAATTATTTTATGTTTTTAACTTTATGAATAGTTTTATGTTTCTCTTCTTCTTCCAGATACAAAATTAGTGTTTTATCTTTACAAAATCTTTTGATTTATGATTTAGTTTTCTTCTCAAAAGACAACAAGCATATGGTCTCCTCAGATATTTTCACACATTTGAGTTTGTTTTTTATCTACAATTGATGCTTCTTATCTTGGGACTCACTAATAACTTGTCAAAGGCTCTACAGAAAAGAGACTAAGAGATCCTGAATACTATCTCATTGGTTGGATCTACAAAACAACAGTTACAGAAGCATAGGAATGAAGGATGGGAGGATTTTTTTGCTCAGGTTTATTCTTTTAGTGAGAATAATAAAACAAAAGTTCTTAATATGGAGGAAGAGTTTGTTGATTCAAGTAGACCAAGAAAAAAAACTGGCATCACCAACTTGCATCATTATAAGGTGGATTTTTTTTACACCGTCTTAGATATGCAACTTCAAGAGTTTAATGATCGTTTTGATGAGGTGAATTCTGAACTACTTGTTTGCATGGCATCCTTAAGTCCGATAAATTCTTTTCGTCAGTTTAACAAGTCCTTATTGATGAAATGAGATGAGCTCTATCCAGATGATTTTATTTCTATGGAGAAAAGATCTCTTGAACAACAACTTGACATCTACCTTGACAATGTGCAAAGAGATGAAAGGTTTACCAATCTAGAAATCCTTGGTGATCTTGCTCGTGTATTGGTGGATACAAGAAAACATCTTTTTATCCTTTGGTTCATCGTCTTTTGAAGCTATGCTTGATTCTTCCGGTTGCGACTACAAGTGTGGAAATGTGCTTCTCTGCAATGAAAATTGTGAAGACACTTCACGTAACAGTATCTGTGATGAATTTTTAAGTGATTGTCTAGTTTGTTTTATTGAGAAACAAGTGCTTGAAACTGTGACAAATGAGACAGTGATAAAGAGATTCAAAAATATGAGTGAACCTAGAGTACATCTTTAAGTTTTAGTGCATTGTAATATTTTTTCGATAAACTTATGCATCTTTATCTATAATGATTTGTTTTGACCCATACCATTTTAAATAATAGTCTCACAAATTATCTATAACACGTACCCTGATATTTTTTCCAGCCAACAATGAAAAACACTTCGCCAACATATTACAACCTCCTGCTATATATAAACATAAACATAAAGTATAAACCTTTAAATAACCATTACAAAAAAGTATTCCACACGAACACAAAGACACATTTTAAAATAAACTCACCCAATCTATACTATTATTTAAGAAGTAAATTTGCTTAGTTGTCAACTTCTCCATGATTTTAGGTTTTTGTTTATTTGTAAGTTTTTAAAATTTTATAAATAATTTATTATAAAATTAAAACGAATTTATATTAACATTATTATATATTTAGCAAAATAAGATAATTATTACATATTTGTAATTATCTTGAAAATATATAAAAGTAATATTTTTATTTTTCATGTTATAATAGTGATATAAAAATTTATTATATAATTGAAACTAATTTATATTAATAATATTATATTTTAAGAAGATAAGATAATTCTTATTATTTATGTTGTTATCTTAAAAATATATTTTATAATATAAATTCTAAAATTAAGATATAATAAGTTATAATTAGATATAAATCAAGCAAACATATTTGTATAAAAAAGTTTTTGATATGCATATGTGAGTGTAATAAAAAAAAAATTATTTGTCAACTTCTCCATAGTTTTAGATAATTTTACTTATTTTAATGTTTTTAATAATTTTATATACCATTTATTATATAATTAAAATGATATTATACTTATAATATTATATTTTAGAAAATAAGATAGTTCTTATGTATTATGTTGTTACATTGCAAATATATTTTCTATTATAAAATTTAAGATACTATTATTTGAAAACAAGGCTTATTTATCATTTTCTCCATAATTTTAGATAATTTTGCTTATTTATCATATTTTAATAATTTAATATATAATTTATTATATAATTACAATGAATTTATAGTAATAATATTATAAATTTAGTAAATAAAATAATAATAAAAACGAATTTATAACAATAATCTTATTTTTAACAAAATAAGTTAATTATATGTACTAGATTGTTATCTTAAAATATATTTTTCTATCATAACATTTAAATAAATTTTCTGATTGGTTTGTAACTTCTCTGAATAAATTTGTTTAGTTGTCAATTCTTCATAATTATAAATAATTTTGTTTATTTATCATGTTTTAATAATTTTATATACAATTTATTATATAACAAAAAAAGAATTTATATTAATGATATTATTTTTTTTATAAAATAAGTTAGTTCTTATGTATTAGAGCATCTCCAACGGTGTTACCCGTTGGAATCCTTAAGAAAAAGGGTATTTCAGATTTGATAAGGATATTTCATATTTTTTTAAAAAAGAAAAAAACTTTTTAAAAAAAAAAGAAAAAAAAAGATGACCATTTATGGACTGCCACATGTCCTGAGAAACCGTAAATAGTGTAAGGATTCGCTAAGAAACAATCCTTAATTATTTAGGGATTTTAAGGATCGAATCCTTAACTTTTTGTGGGGTCTACTGATTATTTAATTATTTTTTTCCTAAGGATTTCTCCCTAAGGACTCCCGTTGGAGGTGCTCTTAGATTATTATCTTAAAAATATATTTTTCTATTATAAAATTTAAGTGAATTTGCTGATTTATTTGTATCTTCTTAATGATTTAGATAGTTTTGTTTATTTTCCATGTTTTAAATAAATTTATATATAATTTATTATATAATAAAAAGAATTTCTATTAATAATATTATATTTTTCTAAAAATATGATAATTTTTACATATTATATTGTTATCTTGAAAATATAGTTTTCTATTATAGAAATTAAAAATTAATATACAAAAAATTATAATTAAATATAAATTAAGCAATGCTGATTTGTCAACTTCTCTATGATTTTATGTATGTTTCTTATTTATCATCTTTTAACAATTTCATATATAATTTATTATATAATAAAAATGATATTATATTAATAATATTATATTTTTAGAAAATAAGAAAATCCTTATGTATTAGATTGTTTTCCTAAAAATACAGTTTTTATTATAAAATTTAAGTGAATTTTCTGATATATAACTTCTCCATGATTTAAGTAATTTTGCTTATTTGTCATATTTTTAATAATTTCATATATAATAAAAGAAAATTTCTATTAAGAATATTATCTTTTTAGAAAATAAGATACTTCTTCTGTTTCAAATTATATGATGTTTAGATTTTAAGGTTTGTTTTAAGGTTTTAAGGTTTGTTTCAAAATATAATATGTTTTGAGATTTTAAGGTTAACTTTAACTTTATTGGAAACTGTTCAACCAATAAAATTTTACAGTCTTTTTATAATTAGTTGAATGATTATAAATTATATCTTTAAAAGTATGTAAATTTCTTAATTTATGTGCATTAACCTAAAACATCATATATTAAAAAAAACAAATGGAGTATTTTCTGATGTATTATATTGTTATTTTGAAAATGTTTATCTATTATAGAAACAAAAAATGAAGATATAAAAAATTATAATTAATATAAATCAAGCAAAACATTTGTATGAATATATTTTTAAAATTCTGCTGTGTAAAGGTTATCATTTATAATTAATTTTTAAAACATAAATTATCACTTATTAAATTGTTTTAAATTAATAAAATATAAACTAATAAGTATTCGTAAAATATTCCCGCAAAACACTTAGTAGATAAATAAACGAGTCCAAATATAACCTTTATAAAAAAATGTAACCTCACCAACAACACATAACACCAACAACACACATAGCACCTTCAGGTTCGTCCTCACCGTCTCCTCCTCCGTCTTTGGGCTTACTCTTCAGGTTCGTCGCGACCGCCGCGTCACCGTTGGATCCAGGACCGGGTCCGCCTTCGTCGAGAACGGCGCGGATCTCCTCGGCACGGCAAAGATACTCGGTGAATTTCTGGATGATGGCTTCTCGGATATTGGGGTTCTTCTCGTACATGAGATGGGTTTTGAAGTACTCGAGGGCATTCATGTAGAGAGGGAATGCTTTGTAGTAGTTTCCGGCATTGTCTTCTTGGACCGCTTGCTTCACGTACTCGATCGCTTGCTCCTTAAAATTGCTGTACATAACTTTAGGGTTTTACGAATATCTTCTGTTTGATTGAAGGGAAAGGGAATGAATCGGTATGATCAAGGATCGTGGAGGATTGGGAGATAAAGGAGATAAAGAAGCGATGAAGAAATTGGCTGATTTGACAAAAAGGTCTACAAAAACAACAGAGCGTTGACTTGAATAACAATGAAACGCGTTTTTGTTGGATGTGGAGAATTGGCTGAACGTTTTGATGAATGGCGTGAAGAACACTTAACGTTTTAATCCTAGATATATTTTCCAACTCTATTCCCCCAGAAAAGAGAGAATGATTTTTCTAGGAAGACAATTTTCATCTTTCCTATTTCTTTACTATCAAACATTTTTGAGACACTTTTGTTATCACAATAGAAATCCTATACATTAAGACATAATAAATTGATAAGATGATAAGATAATGAGATATAAAAGCGCATTTGTATTTTTTAAAAATATGCATTTAACATACATAAAATATATCAAATAATTTAATAAAAATACAATTAAAATCTACAAAGCTTCATCAATATATAATCATCAAATAATATATTTTATATTCTGAAAACAAATTATAAAATATACAGTAAAAATCTATAAACTAATAATTAATATTGAGACTTTGATATTTTATTAATTTATAGAGTTATATTTAAATATTTTAAAACATTTTATGTATAAATTTGAAAATACTTGATTTTACAGTATACTTCTTGGTTAATTTTATTGATACAAATTTTGTGTTATTTTTCTTCGATTACTTGGTGTATACCATAAATGTAAATTCATTTTAAGTGTAAAATGACAAAGTAATATCAATATATTTTGAAATATTAATAATTAATAAAGATAAATTTCACTATGATTAAAAAGTAAATTTGGAAATATATTAATTATAGTTATATAAAATTTATAAATATTTCTTATTAATTTATATTTATATTAGGACCATATATTTACATAAATGTTTTTTTTAAAACTATTATTTTATTAAATTGTGTGATAATTTACACTGGTCTAATTCGAGACCGGTGAAATCAATTAATTTATTAAATATTAATTTATAGAATTTGTATCGTAAATATTAAAAATAATTATTAATTAATTATTTGATAAATTAATAAATTATGATACTTTTAAAATTATTCATTTATAATAAATTTGATGTATTGAATTATACGCCTTACTACATTTTTGTTTTGACATCTCCCTACTGCAATTCTTAATTGTTTTGAAAGTTAACTAACATTAACTATTTATCTAATATGCTATTGATATCATTTTTTTTTTCATAAATAGCTTCAAATAGCTCCAAACATATTTTTGTTTTCAAACTAGTTCAAAAAAATCAAAGTAACCTAATCAGGTTTCAGATCAATGACAATTGTATTCACTTTTTACATATATATATAAATTAATAAATATTATATATTAGTAAATTGGGTAGGTCTATAATACGAAATATCAATTATGTTTATGTATATTTTACATCAAAAGACCAAAATTATCCACCAAAATATGAAATAGACTATAACAAGAGAAGCCAAGTTTATTCAAATCACAAGCAGTACAATACATACACACATATATAAACATGACTCGCTGCTGCCCGTTATTAAAATGTAGAATGGATGGAACAACCGATATTGACCGGGAACGGAGAAAGCTACTTAGGTTGGTGGCGGAAGTCAATCAACGGCGTCTAGCGGCGGTCTCACGCTGGCAGTTGAAGAAAACTGCTGCAACGGGGAGACCGAGATCATTCTCATGTGCAAACACTCGAGTGTTGAATTGGTCTCTGTAAGACGGCACAGAAACCACACTTCCTCTACGGTTCTGCTTGAAAAGCAAATACACAAATCGGTGGATCCCAATGTTTGGCCGAGGCATCTCGTACCCTATTATTTCATTTCCTGTTTTGTATTTTAGACGAAAATCAGTTGACATGTATATGAAGCTATTTTTTTTTTCTTTTTGTCGTCTATAACTCACATTTTCAGTTTCTAAATGTATACCAGCTTATATATGTAGTTATTTTTAGACAAAATTAAATTGACATGTATATGAAAATTTGGATTTAAACTATTAGTAAAAACGTGGATTATAACTAGTCCACATATAGAACACTATGTTATGTCATATGTTTGATTTATCGGGGATATGACTTACCAAATGTCACGTCGGTTGTCCCTGGGATATCGGTAACAATCCTGAGAATGATGATTGCAAAAAAAAAAATGTCATATATTTTATGCTTATATGATAAATCACATGTCTCTTAACAAAAATTAAATTGGGAATTAATTTTTACCAGTGCAAATGCTCCCTCAGATAAGGATCACTAGGTCCAGGAACATCAGGATCAGTCATGACCTGTTTCAAATATTCGATATTCATGAATACATTTACACGTGACACATCCTATACTCATATACAAAAATAAACACACAACACACATGCATTTGCAACAAAGAACATGCCGCTGCTAGCGTTTAACGTTTTTTTCTTAACATTGATACAAACTAAAGACTACCAGAAAAACTAAAATATATAAGAGGAATTTGAAATAGTTTTCAATGAACCATCACCGTAGAATATATCCAAAGTAACTACTCTACCATAAAATTCTTCCTCATAAAACTAAACTCAGGATCGATTAATAACTGATTTTTGTTTAAATTAAGAAACTAAATCAGCTAAAGCTCATTTCAAAAAAAAGAAGATAAAATCAGCTAAAGCTACATATAGTATGTGTGATGAAACTATGCGTACCAAAGTGAAGAATGACCGCATGTCACCACCATGAACTTCAACCTTAGGTTTGTTTGTAACTACAGAAGGGAAAAGTTCATGGCCGTTGTAGACTTGCTTGTCGCAGTTATAAGTTACTGTCATTTTTACTGCCTGCAAACAACTGTCCACAACGTCTCCGATCACTCTTCCAACCATAAGCGGGTCTGATGAAATCCGGGCCATATATATTTACTGGTGTAGGGATAGACAGGTTTGAGCTTGCTTCGGGGGATCGGATATGTTAATGTTGATTTAATGAAGACATAAAGTCAGAAAACATGTACTTATAGGATTTAAGAGAATTAGTTCGATTGTGAATTTGATTTGACGTCTTCGAGATCCCCACACCAACACATACACACAAGACGTCATCCACTAAAAATGTATGAGTTGGCCTTTTACGAAAACAACAACATTTTTTAAAGTCCACATAGATGGCATCCACTAAAAATGTGAGTAAATTTGCAGACATTTCAAGCTGTTAAACTAGTTTTTTTTTTCTTTTTTTAAAGAACTAGTTTTTGATTTGGCCCAAATAAAAATTAATCTTAGAATTTTTGTAAGGAGGCAGGTATTCACATGAAAAAATAATCTCCAAAATAACATAATGGATTGCGCGATGGCAAATCAGTAATGTTGTACCTAAATTTGTAATTATAAATCTAAGATATTAATTATTCTTGTAGTAAGATAATTCATGGAAAATATTTCTGAGTGAAAACTAAAATAAAACTAGTAGCCAAGTTATTACATTCTACTTTCAGTTGCTTATATTGTGAAAGAATATCTACACTCGAAAAAAGAGAGAATGCAATATGGCGATGTTCTTCTCTAGCCATTATTTAAACAGAAGTCGAATGTGTATCAAGTGGTGGCATTGGGAATTTAGCTTTTTCTTTTCCTTTTTTTATCCGAATTTTAAAATTAGGTCTTATTTTTTTGGTTGGAGTTTTAATTAGTAACTATACTTTGAACCGCACGACCGTATGTATATTTTTTTTTTAATTTTTTTTTGGTTTTATGATGCATTTTCTAAAATTAATTAGTCGTATTACATTGAATTATTTTCGGTGGCTGTTAAAAATTTATTTATGTCATATAAAAAAACTAAAAATCAGAGCAGTATACCCACAGAGTTTATTTTTACTTTTTTTTATAAATACATATTTATTTGTATAATTGATAATATACATTTTAAAATTTACTCGTTAGTATGATATTTCTAAACACAATAATTTAATATTTGTTAGAAGTTATTTTATTTTATCTTATAAGCCATCAATTGTATTATTACTATTTTTAGAATAAAATCCGTATATTTGTAAAATACATTTGTTATATTTATAGGAACTAAAATTTTATGATAATGTATAATAAAATTATTTTGTATATTATTTAAAATATATGGTGCGATATATTTTATACTTTTCAACATTTAATCATATATATTTATATTGATCTATATTTCATATCACTGATTTTTATATTATTTATTACTAATACATAAGAACAAATATTTTTCAAAATAATATGTTGAGTAACTATCTATAGCTAGGTTTATTAATTACTTATTTATTTCCAAACACACATATATAGAAAAAAAAACAAAGAATACTAAAATGTAGGTTTATTGATTATTATTTTCATAATTTTTAGTGACAGTTTAAATTTGAAAATATATTAATTAAATATAAAAAGATAGAGAATCCTAAAAGATAGGTTAATTAATAACTTCAGTGACATTTTTTTTGTAAATAAGTTGAAAAATAAAGGAGTATTTTCTATGGGTACTTCTGTTTTAATAAAATAGATATGAGAAAACTAAATTATATTTTATATTTATTTTAAGAAATAATTATCATACATTATCGAAATATCCGTTGGAGTATCTGCTAAGAAAACATTTTCAAAATTATATTTAGAAATTACAACTTTTGGAAGTGAAGGCTATATATATTTTTAAGTGAAATAACTAAACTCACTTAATTTAAACATTTTACATAAAATAGTTTAATAGATTTCATTTGAAGTTTACTAGACCTTAATATTTAAGAAAGCAAATTCATCCAAAGCCTAATGTATCAGATATTTCTCATCTGAATATATATATATATATATATAGAAAATGAGAGAAATAATTAAAATTCTGAATAAAATTCAATAGAATTTTGAAGCAAAATAAGTATCACAACAAACACATAGTGTTTGAATCTAAAACTTCATTTGAATATAAACAAAAATAAATATTTTAAATTTATAGATCTAAATCTTATATTTATGAAAGAGGGAGATGAAAATCATATATTAGAATATTTACAAAAGAAAATTAATATTGTGACAATGACATGAGACAAATAAATTTAAACTAAATTAATTTTTGTTTTCAAATTAAAAAAGATCGGAGAGAAGTGAGAGAGTTTAAAGAGAAGAAACAAAATTTTAAAAATCGTGTAACCATTTCAGGAAAAAAGTGTAAATTTTTTTTTTATATAGAGTGACAAAAATCTTAATTAAAGTAAAATTTATGGTTTAATAGACTTTACTAAACCTAAAACAACAATGTATACTAATAGATTTCAAATTATATCTCCTAATTCAAAAACTCAATTTCACTTACTAGTTAACTTATCTACTTAGTTAAAATTATACTGTAGAAATATGCATATTTAAATTTTGTAAACTAATTTTTAATTAAATAATTTTATAATTTTAAACTTTAATTACAAGATCAGTTTGTGGAGTAGACTCTATGACGTCTACTTACTAAGTAGAATTGTTTTAGTTGCAAATTTTGCAAGATTAAACTCGTAAAATTAGATTCATGCTTTTGTTTGGTAAAAGAGGATCATTGTAATTTTATTATATTTTAAGTTACTTTTTGCATTTGAATGAATAAGATGTTAAGTTTTGTACTGAAATCAAATTTTAGGTACTTTTATCAAATCCTCTAGTTTCTATATGTTACAAAAAGCGGGGATCATGAAATTTTCGTTGGAATTTGATTTTTCTCCTTTTGGATTTTTAACAATTTGGTATATATGACCGGGTGATTGTGGTCAAGTGATAAGAAGGAGAGACTGTGATCTTAACATATTTCAGCTTTGATCCATCTGCTATGCGAAACTAAGTCACAGTTATTTCTGGTCACCTAACACGGATATGAACTTATGCTATCTAACCCATTTAAATATCCAAAAAGAGAATCTATCTGTGGACTGTACTTCTTCTTGTAGATTAGTCTAGGTTTCTCCATAAGTCTTGGATAGTCTCTAGTTAATTAAAAAAAACTATTTGGTATATCAAAGAGGAATCTTCTATGAATAACATGTAAAAAGGTTAATTATTTAACTTTTCAATTAATATATAAGAGATTTTTTTCGCAAAAAAAAAAAATACTGATTTATCAAAAAAAAGTTGTCATTGCAAAAGATGTTACTATCACTTTTCTGTTTTGAGGACGATGACACATATTGATTTGGTTCTTGGCTAAGTTATGTTTAGAACTAATTTTTGGAAATTTTTGGAAATATGTATAAGAAAAGAACCTTGTTTATTCCAAGTGTCAGTGTCCACCCATAAATCACATCTTTTTTTGTTCAGTGTTTCTCCGTATGAAAGATTAAAGAAAGACAGAAACTTCAAGTGCCATTATTCTGTTTCTAAATCTAAACGTCCTTTCGCAATAAGGGTAATAAGAAAATTAAAAAGGTTACAAATTTGAAGTATGAAGAAAAGCAATATATTCTCTGTTAGATGTGTGGATGTACTGCAAAGAATAAATCCTAAAACAACTAATATTATTGTTTAAACTTACCGTATTTGGAAATTTTAATGTTGGCGACGACCCACAAGCACAATGCGTTTCCCACACATAGAAAGGCTGACAAATTGTGAAAGGTCACTTCAATTCCAGGATTAAATACTCAACACCTCTTTCATCACCCTTCTCTCTTTCACTACCGGTCTAAACAACTTTTCTTTAAGATCACATAATACATCTACAACAAGAAAAAAAAAAACAAAAGACATGCATAACAGAACCATTTTTTATAAAACATTTTTTTTTCTTAAACAGTTCATGTGACAGCCAGTAATGTAGCGTATGCTAGCTAGGGGCATGCGTATGGAATCTTTTTTTTTTTTTATAAAATATAATGGAATTTCTTTTCTAAAACAGTTCATGTGTCATCCAGTTATGTAGCTTATGCTAAGGGGCGGCACAGCTGTTTCCCGTCTCTCTTTTCAAATTTTACCAAAAAAAGAGATCGTGTTTCAAAAAAAAAATACAAACAAGATTTGAGTTTCCTCATATAGAAAACTTCGAGGCCATCGAAATATCTTGAGACTACACGTGTACTTTACATGCGATCATGAGTTAATCATATGCACCAACAACGGTCTGTGACACATGTCATATATTACCTTAGTCCTTATACTTGCAAGCTGTGTGAGATAACTATTATTTTCAGGTAGAGAAAACCAGCAAATGAGAAAGGATCTCCAGCCAATAGAAAGCTCGTTAATAACATTACGTAGAGCCATTCTTGTGAAACCACTATAGTTTATTGGGGACTTTGTACAATATTTTCAAGAACATTCTTAAGAATATTGATAATCTTGTTCTCTTGTGAACTGTATAAACTTTATCAATAAGCCGCACATAAATAACTAAAGCATTTGGGTATCAATAACAACGTCTCCCGACCAACGTCACTTGTCACTTGGGTATCAATGACAAGTGACAACGTTTCCGCACCAACGTCATTTGTCTAGAGAATTTTATCATGTTTATACGTACAGATAATATCATAGATGTACTTTGCAGTTGCTATTTCAACTTTTGTTTACTTTCCTTAATTATATTGTGTTTGTGTCTGATATCCATATGTACACTGATATCCAATTATATTTGCGAGATAGACTTGTTTAGGGCTGCCAACTTACTTTTCAGTTTTTGTACTTCTTTCAGGTTTTTAAGCGATTGAATCGTATGGATTGATCATATTTGTTTCAGATTAGTCAGGATACTACGGTGCATGATATACCTCAAAGTTTTCCCAGACTATCCCAAATAGGCACTTGGATGGGTTGAGCTTCACGTTGTATTTCCTCAACATGGAAAATACTTATTGTAGATGTATTATGTGTAGAATCGAGATATAGCAAAAAAACATAAAGAACTAAGTAATTCTAAAAATACTTATTTCTTATTTGAATTTTTTTTACACAATCTCTTATAGACTTACTTGATCCAAATTACACGACTCGTCACGGATCGATTCCTAACATACCCAACTTGCTTGACTCAACACCTATTAATCAAGTCTACCAATTCATTCAGCTTTAAAACCCCAAAACTCTTTGTGTTTCTCTCTGAGAATTACAAAGTCAAAAGCCCTAATCTCCAATTAGGTAAAAGCCAAGATATATTAAATGATCTTTTCTTATTATCTAATATATTATTTTCCTATATTTTAGCATCATAAATCTTCTAATTTCATCAACCAAACATATGGAAACTAGGTGATTTTCCTATGCTCATAGGCATATAAAATATTTATAAAGAAAATATATTATAATAATTATTGTTATTTATTTTTAATTTATTTTTAATTTATAATTTGTATGCATAATTTATATTAATAATATTGTATTATTTTAATATTTTATTACTTTAATTAGACATATAATATTATATTAAATTTAGTCGTTTTGTTGTTTTTACAGTCGCTTTAGTTATCATTTAGATATATTGGATTGTGTCTATATCTCTGTATTCAACTAATACTTTTTATTTAAAATATATCAAAATTATGATTAATTTTTTATTTTCATTTGATGTCTTAGATATGTTAATATAATATATTATGTATAACTTAAGATATGTGTTTAAAATATAATTATTAAACATAGATAATCTTGTTTTGTTTAAAATAATTTTTTAATAGAAATAATAATTATTTTTATAATATCACGATTATATGTGTGAATTTTTATATGAAATCATATTATATACAAATATAGATATATATATATATATATATATATATATATATATATATATTTCATCTAACAAAATATAGCTATATAGACATATTTTATTACTTCAAATTATAATTTATGTTATTTAAATATTTTTAAATGAAATATTTCTATTTTATGAACTTTTCTTTCTTAATGAAATCATATTATATGTAGATATATTTTCCTTTTTAATTTGTTTTAAAACTTTATAATTGTTTCCTTTTTATTATATATGTTATTTGCAAAATTTGCAAAAAGAAAACTAAAACAAATCAATAATAGTATTTAAATGTAATATTTTTTAATTCTTTAAGGATATCAGTGTAATTGACCATCGTAAGAGTTAACATAAGCACGACACATAAGAAACTGACTTCTCAAATAATATTATAGAGATATTCCACATCATCGCATCTTGATGTTTTCTTTTTATTCTCCGAAGTGTGTGTAACACATTACTCTCCATTTGTAACACATGTACACAAACCAAAACTCAAGCTCCAAATTCTTGAGTTTATACGATGTGATCTTCTATTTCCAGTGATTTGATGAGCATATCATCTATGTAAATTTACATAGTCTGATCTATCTATTATGCTAAGATCACATTTACCAGTTTTTGGTAGGTGGAACTGTATTCTTCAAGCCAAAAGCATCACCTTGTAACAATAGATGCCTTTAAAAATTATGAATAAAGTTTTCTCTTGTTCATCTAGATGCATAAGTAATTAAATATATCTGAAGAAGGCATCCATGAAGCTCATTCGTTGGTGTTCCGTCGTGACATCGACTAGCTTGTTGATATGGGATAGGGGACAAGGATCCTTTGCGCAGGATTTGTTGAGGTTGGTGAAGTCTATGAAGACTCGTCATTTGTCGTTCTTCTTGCGTACCAATACAATGTTGGCCAGCCATTCCAGGTATTGCACATATTTTACGAACCTAACATCTAGTAAATTCCGGATTTTTGTTGATAATGACATCCTGTCATAGAGAAAATTTTATTCTTTTTTGTCTTACTAATTTTATAGAGGTCGACTTGCAACTTGTGCACAATTACCTTTGTATCTATGTTGGGCATATCCACATGGGACCATGTGAAACAATCAGAGTTAGACTGAGAGAATCAATTATGCCTTAGATCTGTTGGTAGTTTGGAATCTGCTTTGAGAGTCCTGCGAATACCCACTCAATCAAAGGAACCTCGTCGAGTTCTTTATCCTCTGGCTCCTTTGTATGTGTGGAGCATGATGTTTTTGTTGTAACTGTTATAAGGCTACAATTTTACCTTTTAGGGTTATCCTCTTGCACGAGGGAGAATTTTCTTGATATATCCTTTTATTTTCTTAATGTCTTAGGAAAGGAAATTTGACTATTTAGTGGAGAGTGGAGGGCATGACTCCTATTTCATGGATCCAGGGGCATCACATTACCATGTTGTAGGAGGCGCAGTCAATTACCATGAATTTTGTAGATAGTTTTTTTGGAATTTTGTAGACTAATTTACTCTTATGCGTAAACATGAAGTATAAACCTCTCATATTTTTGTTAACCTTGCCGTTGAATCCTACAAGTGACATGGCTTTCTGGGTTAGGTCATTCTTTTTTCTAATTGTATGTGGTATAGGCGTCCAACAAAATGATATTGGTGGAGCTTAGGTTGTCCACTAGTATCATGTTCACCAATAAATTCGCCACCGTGAGAGATAGGACTAGGGCTTCATGGTAGGGAGCATGACTTTCTTATGCTCTGAAGCTGATTTTGTCGGTTCCCAGGATCATGTGTTTCGCGTTCCCAGTTTCTTGGCATTTCAGGTGATTTTCTTGGCAGTTGCATCTGTGATGCTGCTTTGATTAGCCTATCATGAAGAGGTGGCGAGGCATGAGTAGTTATCGTCAGTTTGTTGTTATCCTTCGTATTGTTAAGGAGATTCTTGGCTTTATCGGAGATGTCCTTTCATTAGTAGGTTATTGAGTTCCATCTTCATTGAGATGCAGTCTTCCGTTTTTTGCTCATTATGGAAGTCACATCATTGGTTATAACTTCAAATGTTTCTTGTGCTTTCATCTTCCAAGGGAACTTGAAATGTGGGTTCATCTCAGGACATTAATCAATTCTGATTGTGATATAGATAGGTTAGAGATGTCTGGCCACATTGACAATACCATTCCTTCAGCTTTTCTATAGGTCGATTATGGTATCTACCATGATTCCTGCTTCATGACTTTTCCAGGTTTCTAATGGTTTATAATCTTTACCGCTTTTATCATCCCTTGTGACTTGGGATTCCTTCTTTTGGAAATGTTTGGAATGATATGATGAATCTTTTTCCCACTTACCTGCATCAAGGCCTGAGACAGTACGTAATCCATGGTTTTGCACTGGTACTTTGTCAGTTCCTTATACAGATCTCCATCAGGCAACATGCCTCTCTTGAAGTTAAAGATGGTTGTAGAGGTGTTACATATGGGGATGAATATATTTTCTTAGTAGAGTCGTGCTATGTAGCTACATAGTGGTTCAAATTAGTTTTGTAAGATATTGTAAAGATTGTCGACCGTCTTTTTAGGTTCTTGCTGCTTGTGAAAATGTTTTACGAGTTGGTTAATTGGACCTGCGAAGGAATGTATCGACCCGTTAGCCAGATTGATGTACCACTACAGAGCGGGTTTGGTCAAAATCGAGTCAAAAACTTGTACATAGTGGCTTCTCAGATTTCTTTCTAGATACCTAAGTAAGCATTCATTGTTTGTACTGAGACACATGATTATCTGGATCATTGATTCCATCGTACATTATCATGTTTGGAAAGAGAATTTTTTGGCTTCTTTATTTGGGAGATCTCGTCTGAAAGGGAGTATCCATATAGAATTTATGAGCTCTTACCCTGATAGGAGGAGTGACACCAGGAAATCTCTCTATAACTGATCGGATTTCTTAGTGAAGATTTCCTCCAGGTAAATCGTATTTTTCGATTTCGTCATGGTGACTGCTCATGTATCTCCGTGCCACAGTACATGTCTGAGTTGTTTGCGTTAACCGTGTTTACTCAGTTTGCATATGTGATATTGGCCATTTGTGTCGGTTTTCCATTTAGTGGTGGAGCCCGTCGAGCGTGCTATCTCCCTCAACCAGAGTCTTTAAGGATTGCATGGCGGTCTTGAGGGCTAAGCTCTCCTCTCAAAGAACTTCTGAACGCTCTGCTTCAACTGCTTAGAGTATTTTTCAATTTTCTCTTTCAAAGTTTAGATCTGTGGGATGATTAAGACATTATCTATAGAAGTTTTGCTTTCCCAAACTTGGTTATTTGCCTCTGCATGGATATAAGATGGGCTCGTAATTTGCCTTTGAATGGAGTGGCTAAGATTATTTAATGTGCTCACTTTCTGTCATCGTCATATAATCTTGGTTACTCTTACCTTCTAATACTTAACTCTTAGGATATAATTAAATGGGGATTCTTCGTGATACTAACGGAAATAAGAAGTAAATAGTAAATATAAGAGTTAAGGGTTAAAAATATTGATTTGTTGATCTTTAGAGTCGAGACTACAATGTTTAGGTCTAATAACCATAATTCTAACCACCTAATTCTATAATCGAAGTTATGAATAGTCTATATTTTATTACTAAAAAATTAATATTATAACTAATATTAATTTTGCTTTACTTATTAAAAGGGGAAAACGAAAATGCTTCTTTTATGTATGACTTAATTATTAAACAACTAATTCTTAAAATATAAATAAATAATTAATCTATATGATAATCTATTATTTTTACTTGTAGAAATAATAAAAGTAAAAATGACATAAATTTATTTATAAAAAATTAATATTTAAAATATAGAAACATAAACTATATAACTATTAGTGTTAGAGAGTTAATTTCGTATTAATAAAAATTAAAGGTGTAATAAGGCAATAGGTTCAAAGATATAAGAAGATAAATCTATTATCATTATGGAATATGGCATATGTAAATGTTACAGAACCCTATGAGAAAGTCTATAAATATATTTAAATTTTGTAGGGTTTAATTTTATTTTGAAATAGAACCTTTAAAGTCTGGAGCGTACATGTTTCCTTTGAAAGATTACTTCCACTCTATGTGTAGCCAAACCAACTAATATTATAAGCAAATGTTAAGAGCCCATATTGAACTGTTTGCAAACAACGAGTCCTGAAGTCAGCAAACCAAGAACCGAGAAGGCTCCTTGCCTTGAACGCCAAAACTCAGTCCATGTCAATGGTCTTCTGATTTCAGACAATACCTTATCAAACTGTTGCTTGAGGTCATCGAGACCGCCATTATTCTCGATCACAACATCAGCTTTGCTCCTTTTTAAATCCAAAGACATCTGAGCCATCACTCTGTTTCTGGCATCTTCCTCACTCAGCCCATCTCTCTCCATCAATCTCTTGAGCTGTATTTCTTGACTGACCCACACAACGACAATGGGTTTAGTCCATTTATCCATCTTTACTTCGAACAACAAAGGGATATCAACAACTATCACTTTAGCTCCTTTTGCCCATTGTTTCAGAATCTCCCAAAAGATACCAGAAGATATGTACGGAGCCATCAGCCTACAGAGTGTAAGAGACAACTTCAGGATCTCATCCCAAATACACAAAAAAGGAGTTGTCAAATCCTTACTTGTTTAGAAGTTGGCGCTTGGAATCAGAAGAGAAGACCATCTGACCGAGTTTTGGGCGATCCACTTCTCTACTAGGAAGAAGAATCTCCTCCCCAAAAGCTGCAACTACTCTTTTCCATCCACCACTTCCTTTCTTCAATACATTCTACACAAGAAGAAAAAAATAGCTTAGGTTATATCTTCTTGAGATCTCTAGGAAATAGAAAAGAGAGGGAAGGATGTTTACTCGAGCAACGACATCAGCGTCAACAACGGGAATGCCATTAGCTTTGAAGAGGTTGGAGACTGTACTCTTCCCAGACGCTATGCCTCCCGTTAGCCCCACGATTCTCATTCTCTACTCTGAAATACCCAATACCAAAGTTAGATCCTTTTAATGTTATATTTCACTATACCGACAAAAACTGTAATCTCTAGCATCAACCAATCAATTTTTGTAACGAATTCGAAAAACCCTAATCAAATAATTAACCCTGAGTTAGCTTCAAAATCAAGAGCATAGCGATTATAATCTAAGAAACCCTAAGCCCTGATGAAATCAATAAGAGAAAATAGGAAGGGATAATCACACAATTTCGGAGACACTTTTGGGATAGGCAAGGGCGGAGACGATCCGAGATGATTCACACTTCCCTCTCTCTCTCAGGGTTGAAGACGACTGTTTGTTGCTTGGTACAGTGCTGAATTCCTTCACTAACCAACTACTCCGGTTAAGATTACCGGTTCAATTACTTAGCGATGACTTTTGGTAATCAATCTGGTTCAGTACGTCTTTCCTAATCACGATGTTTAGTTTATGGGCATTTGTGGGCAGTACTGGTGTTGAGAATCCGGGGGCTTGAAACAAATCAAAAAATGGAGACTAATATTTCATAACATAAATTTAAATAAAATAAAGTCTAGTAAATATAAAAAAATTAAATACTAACTAATATTACATAAGTTTCCAAAAACTAATAATAAATTATGGCTTCTAAAAGATACACTTTTTTTTTTACTGTTTTTTATGTAAACTCATTCATCAAAATTTGATAATCAAGTTTTTCAATCATGTCTCTTTCAGTCGATAACACTGGAACTGTTAGCATGACTCTACATGCAAATTAAGTTTTCAGATAACATCTTTCCGACCTTTTTAAAAAGTCTAACACTTCAATGGCCTTTTTGATTTTGTTTGGTAAAACTCCTCTCAAAACTCTCATTTCCATGAATAAATGATTTCCATCAATGTCTGATAACTCACCATGTTTAAGAGAAGTTTCAAGGTTGATACATGATGCGTTAAGAGAAGTTAACGAATCATCTGTTGCTGCCCTCAGCTTCTTTAGATCAAACAGAAATCCAAGCATTTTCTCATATTCTTCAAATTATTCAAATCTCGCTTGAAAAGATGTTATAGTTTGATCAACGATTCTTAGAAGAAAAAAACCGATTTTAAACTTCTCTTCCTCACTTAAATTCTCGAAGTCATCATCAGTTTCCATCTCTTCATCAAAATGCTTTTTTTTTTATAATGCACTTTTTCCACAAAAATCTGACTTAATATCTATAGACTTTGCAATGGTCTTAGCTTCTGCTCTTGCTATTTCAAATCCAGTTTCTCTGTAATTTTTCAAATAAGAAACCAACACTTTCAACTGAGCAATAGCATTATCAGTATCCATATACTCTGATTGTAGCGCCTTACTTACCGTGTTAACGATAATAGAAAATCATACAAACAACCATACCAAATAAAAACTCAAAATTTCCGATTCCATGAGTTTCACTTGTAACAAGAGCTTCAGCATCACATTGTTTTCCAGGATCATCACAATTTTCTGCCAAAAAATCCAATGCATCTTTTATTTTTGAAGTCTGAAATATAATTGCTCGAACACTTTCAACGCGACTTTCCCAACAAGTTTCTGATAATGGCTTAATTGTGAGACCTCCTACTGTCTCCTTAAATAGCCCTCATCTATTTGTAGATGATGAAAACACACAATATAACCGCTAAATGATTCCAAAGAAAGTAACAACTTTTTTAGAAGATTTAGTCATATTAGAATGTGCCAAATTAAGACTATGACAACAATAAGGAGTATAAAATGCTCTTGAATTTATATCTAGTAATCGTGTTTGCACCCTCTTGCGTTTACCCTTCATATTAAATCCGTTGTCATAGCCTTGCTCTCTCACATCCTCAATACTCAAATTAAGATTAGCCAATTTATCACACAACAATTCCAAAAGCCCTTCTCCAGATTTCTTTGCAACTTTTAAAAAAAGTCACAAATGATTCTTCAACTTTTGTTTTAGCCGTACAAATATCCACACATCTGATAATAAGACTCATTTATTCCTTATGACTTTTATCTAGTGTGCAGTCGAGAATAACAGAAAAATACTTTGCCTCTTAACTTTTTTTTTATGATCATAAGTTTAACCACGGACGCTAGCATAACAATCAACTCATCTTGAATCGTGTGGCTTAAATAATGATAGTGAATCTCACCTTCCTTAACTCGTCTGACATGCTTTCGCGTGACTGAATCAAACCCTCCATATGATTCAACAAAACTCAGAAAATTTCCATTGTTTCTTTGACCAAGTTTCTCATTAGCCCCACAAAATGCTAAATTTTGTTTAGCGAGACTTGTTACCAATGAAAATAGTCTCAACAAAATCTCTCTCCAATGGTTTCTTTCTTTGTTGATTTCTTCTTGGAGACACTTATCATTGGTCTGCTTATTGCTTATCCCCAGTTCTAACTTTATCCATTTTATTCATGCACACAATATGACAATGGCTAGTTTCATGTTGGCTCAATATTATTCTGATATTCTTCCAATCATTAAACCCCTTGTTGGACAACTGACTGACATCTCAATCTCGGCCAAACAACTTTCAGCAAAACTAATATGCCTTTTTGATGCTTTTAAATAAACTAACCAATTCCGATCTTGCTTATCTCCATTTTTCATCTCTCTTTTGTAATACTTATAAAAAAATGTCTACCATGACCATTCTTTGGAAACTTATTGCTCTCATGTACTCTTTCCACATGATCTATTTTCACAAGAAAGTTTATCAAACTCTGATCCACTATTTTCCAGCTAGCAGGATCAGTTTTATCCAAAATCCTCTCTTGCTCTTCACCATTTACATCATCTTCTTTACTCATTTTTTCCTCTTTCTCAGATTCATCAACAATTATCTCTACCTTATCATCCACTAAATCAGTAGAATTTTCATCACCAGTTCCACTACATTCACCAGTTTTTTGATTTTTTAACATACCTTAACATAGAATTGACAAGAAGCTTCTCTTTCTTTTTTTTTCTCTTTCTTTTTAGGCTCCTGTTTTACACTCTGTTTTTCTTGTTGAAATTCCTAAAAGTTCATGCAGGAAAAAACAAAATAAACATTCATTTTTACCATATTCAGTTCTGATACAAATTATAATAATCATATTTTTACCTATCATGGTTATCGGTTTGTGGCCAGATTGTGATTTTGATATAATAGTAATCAATCTTTACCGAGTGTTTTTGTGTTTGCAAGTTATGGCAAATGTTTGTGGCTAGATCAAAATGTGGAAATTGATATGTAGAAGAAGAAGCTTAAACGTGGGAAAAAAAAAGCAACGGCCTATAAAAATGGGGACCAAGGCTAATGTTTCAATGGTCTTGGCCCAAATCTACTCATATTTGTGGGTTCAGTATATCTTTCCTAATCATAATCTCAGTTAGGTGATAGTGACGAGTGGGTGATATTTGGATGGATTGAGACTATCAGGTAGTTTTTCTTTGGGTTTAGAATGATGTGGTGATTCATGTGATATAAATGTTAAGAGTAATTGGCATGAATTTCTCGAAAGAAGATAAAACCGGTGTTACATTTTGGTATTAGAAGGTGTTTCGCCCCTGCGCTGACGATTAAGTTTTCAACTATTTCTAAATTTCTTAGGATTTGAGAATTTAAAATAAAATAAAATAGCATTTTTCTATTCATAAAATTCAATCTCAACTGTTTTTTCTATGTCGCTGAAGAAAATAATCATCATCAATTCTCTGGCAACTAAAGCTTCATCTAGCTGTTCAATAGGTAAATCATGACATAGTGAGGCAGATTTTGCTTAAGTGGTTGTTGGGAAAACATCTCAAGACGCTGGTATCACTAAAATATTCCCTTTTAGATCTTATATTCTAATCGGGTGTTTTGGTGATTTGTTTTGTGGGTCCGCCTTGATAGCAATCAATAATATTTAACATGGTTTTATCATTTTTTAGTCTATTTAGATTCATACTTATAGATAATAGTATAAGGGTTCAGTAATGTCTAGTTTATTCTTTAATTCTGATGTAAACCATGTTAGTTATTTCTAGTTTAGATGGGGTTTGTTACATATACATTGTAACTGATACATTTGATCATTAATGAAAAAATTTGGGTTTACATTAAAACACTAAAATGGTATCAGACCTTTTCTGTGAAAATTCGTACGATTGAGCTCAGAATTCATCATTTTCTCATCGATTTCTCATCGTTTCATGTTGATTCCATCTTTGAATCATTAATCTGAAACTGAACTATGGTTGATTTGATGTTCGAAGTATCCGAATCACCTTCGCAAACTTCTTCTCTTCTTCAACTCATTTTCAAGCTTCGATTCACTTCAACCACTACAAAAAAAGATTAGTTTAAATAATTTATTTTATATATTTAGATTACTTATAAATGATGTAAAAATTTTTTACATCACTTAAAGAAATGACTTACTTTTTGGTGATGCAAATAATTTGTATCATTTTGTTCAAAAGTGATGTAACAATAACAAATATTTTCATCAATTATTTTAAATGATGTTATCATTTACATCATTTGTTCTAAATTATGTTTGTATTAGTGTCAATTTAATAAATTGATTGTAATTATTTACATCATTTACTATTAGGTGAGGTATAATTAATATCAATTTTTAAAATGATGTTAGTGTTAGTATCAGTTAAAAATAAATGACTTCAATTATTTATTTATTAATAAGTAAAATAAAATTGATATCAATGATTTATTTATTAATAAATAAAATAAAATCTATATCAATGATTTATTTATTAATAAATAAGATAACACTTATTTTGATTTTAAAAGTAACTTAATAATTATTAATTTTAATTTAAAATACTATTGCTACTTTTAAATTTATAACATCAATTAAATCAATAAATTTTATGTCAGATTTTTTTTGTATTCATAACTTTTATATTGAAAATACAAATATAAAGGAGAAAACAACATTAAAAAGATTTACAAAGAAATCTAAATTAAAAAAAAAAGTGAATTGAAAGAAAGAAAAGATTGTAAAACAAGCCATGAAAATTCTTCACTCCAGATTCGTTTTCTTTCTTCTTGTATATTTCCATCTTCTCTTATACTCTTATATCTAGACGCTCCTCATCAGCCATTTTTCATGGAGAATACATGAACACCTGACCAGAATTAGTTAAATTAGGGCCACAATATTGTTGGTTACAAAACAACTGATGAATTACTTATAAAGACAAGAAGAGAATGAATACATATAAAATATATAACCCAGAAACAAAGGCAAGAAACTGTAACTTTTCAAACAAAAGAATCAAAAGATGAAGAAAAACAAAAAAAAAAACAGAAAATAATACCTTTTAAAAGATTACCCTCAAATTTGTTGGAAACAGGAGCGTCATCATCATATAAGAAACAAAATGGTTCAAGCCTATGCTAATGAGACGATTACTCACATAAAAAGAAAGTTTGATGGTTTGTTGATTATTGATTTTTAATAACAAGTAAACTGTTAAAAATAAGTTTAAGTTGTAGAGAAGGAGACAAATTTGGGATCTAGATCTTATAAAAAGAATATGCTTTTTGGATAAAAACTGCTAAGAACAAAATTTAGTTATATTAGAGCCACAATAATGAAATTAAAGCAACAAAATCTTAACTATTTCGTAATAAGTGGTTTCAAAAAAAAATCGACTAAGTTAATATGTTTTAAATGATGCAAATTAAGATAAAATAAGCTCAATTTATTAAATTAAATTTAAAATAAAATATAATTACAAACTTTTTAAATTAGTATCATTTTTTTATTGATGTATGTTTTATATCAATTTTGTAAGTGATGTAAACTTAAAAAAACTAACACATCAATTGTGTGATTGATAAAAATATATATATAATACTATCAATTATGTTAAAATGATGCAAAATAATAAATAAAAAAATATCACTTTATCAAAATGATGTTCAATAAATAAATAATAACATCACTTATTATAGTTGATGCTAAATCATATATATTTGTCTCATTTATATATAAGTAATTTAAAATAGAATCGTTTTATTTTGTGATATAGTTTAAGTGATTTAATCTAACACATTTGTTGTAGTTAATGGTGAAACAATGATGCAAAGCGAGAGGTTGTACACCTATTTCTCCAAATCATACTCCGTTTTCAACTCCTACAACTCCAATGGATGTTGTGATTACTCCTGGAAAGGATTGACAAACAATCGTGATCGAAATCCAACTTTTTCGATGAAGAATGAATCATATGACAACGTTTACAGTCCATTCTTTCTTCATTTTGCAGATCATCCAGTTATGTCGATTGTTACTCATGTTTTAGATGGAACAAATTACAACAATTGGTCTATTGCCATGCGTATGAGCTTAGATGCGAAGAATAAGCTTAGTTTCACAGATGGATCTCTTCATATGCCAGCTATAGATGATAATTTGTTTAAGATCTGGAGCAGATGTAATGGCATGGTGAAGGCTTGGTTATTGAATGTAGTGAACAAATAGATCTATGAAAGCATTCTCTATTATGAAGATGCAGTTGAGATGTACAATGATTTGTATCTGAGGTTTCGAGTGAGTAATCTTCTGAGGAAGTATCAGACTAAACAAGCAATCATGACTCTGAAGCAGGATAATCTTGATTTTTCCACATATTACACGAAAAGAAGACACTATGGGAGCAGTTGGCTAACACCAGAACCACCACAGTGAGCGTTGTAATTGTGATCATGTGAAGGAGCTGGTTGAAAAACCTGAGACTAGTAGATCATACAATTCTTTATGGGATTAAATGAGAATTTTGCAAATATATGAGGACAAATTCTGAACATGATACCAATAGCTAGATTGAAAGAGATCTACAATATGCTTTATCAAGATGAGAGTCAATGTTCAGTTCGGAACACTTCATCAAAGAACTTCTCGAATCCTACTGTGTTTCAAGTTCAAATTTCCGCTTATGCTGAGTAGCCTCATACTCTCTTAGTTCAAACATGTTATCAGAAACCTCGTTGTTCTCATTGTCAGAAGATAGGTCATATGACTGACAAGTGTTACAAGCTATATGGATACCCTCCGGATTCTGGTCCTCCGAAATGGAAGAAACCGCATACCATTGGAGCTACTATCTTGTTGCTTTACCAGCTCAAATTACACTGGAACAACAGACAGAAAAATCATATGAGATGTTGAGGGATCAAATACAGTACATGATCTCATATCTAAGCTCCAAACTTCATGTCTCACCGATTGAATCGGTACCTGACAAGTCTTGCACTCCGACTTCATCTTCTGTACCTATAATGTAACAGGTTACATGTACTTTCTTTGATATATATTCCAAATCCTATTATGACATGTTTGTTTTTTTCAGTTTCTACAGAAGCGGAAGTGTCTCTTAGAGATTGGGTATTAGATTCAGGGGCCAATCATCATGTCTCTCACAATAAGGACCTTTATGTTGAGTATAGGGCATTAGGATAAACCGTATGTTGCCTTACCTAACGGCTATACCATTCATATAGAAGGCATACGATTCTTTCAACTTACTGATGCGATCTATCTACATAATGTTCTTTGCATCCATGAATTTAAATTCAATTTGATCAGTGTTAGTGTTTTAATTAAAAATTTAAATTCTAAAGTAAGTTTTACTTCTAATCAATGGTTTATTCAGAAACTTATAGGGGAATTGATGATTGTTCAAGATAGTCAAATTGGCAACTTATATGTCATAGATTTCAATAAAGATAATTAGTCTATTTGTTTAAAAGGTACCTCTACCACTTGTTTCTTTCTACCATTTTGTTATAGTTTTACCATTGATTCTACAACTTGGCATAATATATTGGGTCATCCGTCAAGTTCTAAAATAGATGTTCTTTCTGAAATGTTATGTTTCAAACCTTTAAAGAATGAAAAACATAATACACATGTTTGTCATATATGTCATCTTGCGAAGCAGAAACACTTACCTTTTAAATCAAGAAATAACATTTGTTCCACAGCTTTTGAACTTGTTCACTGATACATGGGGTCCATTCTATGTTTCAACTAATGATGGTTATCATTATTTCTTAATAATAGTAGATGATTCTACTAAAGTAGCTCTGATATAATCATCTATTATTGTAGTAGATGATTATAGCAGAGCTACTTAGATTTACTTAATAAAAAATAAATCAGATGTGTTACATTTTTTCCTGGGTTCATTGCTACATTTGAGAATCAATATAAGATGAAAGTTCAAGCTGTTAGATCTGATAATGCACATAAATTGAAGTTTAATGACTTGTCTCTTGCAACTTGTCTCTTGCAAAAGGCATCATTGCATATCATTCTTGTCCTGAAGCACCTCAATAAAACTCATGGTAGAAAGAAAGCATCAGCATATCTTAAATGTAGCTAGAGCTCTCTTATTTCAATCGAATGTTCCACTTGAATTTTGGGATGATTGTGTGTTAACAGCTATCTTTTTAATCAATAGGCTTCCCACTCTACTTTTAGAAAAAAAGTCTCCTTATGAGAAACTTACTAACAAAATCTCAGATTATCATTCTTTGAAAATTTTTGGATGTTTATGTTATTGTTCAGCATCTCCCAAAGGTAGACATAAGTTTGAATGAAGATCTAGAGCTTGCATTTTCTTAGGTTATCCTATGGGGTATAAGCTGCTAGATATAGAGACACACGCCGTTTCTGTCTCACGGCATGTCCTTTTTCATGACGATATTTTGTTTTTGGCATCATCTAACATCAAATACATGACCAAAGATTTCTTTCTTCATATTCCCTCACCAGCAATCCCTGATGTAGAACCCTCTGGTACCACATCGTCTGATGTACATCCTCATACTGATGTATCATCCTCTGAGACTTTGATTCCTTTCGAATTTAAGTCCCACATACAAAATAAATCTCCTAAAGACCTGCAGGATTTTCATTGTTATATTACTACATCCACTATTCCATTTCCAGTGTCCAACTAGATTTCTTATTCAATATTATATGAGCCTTTCTGTGCCTTTATGAATACGATCATCAAAGACTTTTTACCACAAACATATTCAGAAGAAAAAGATCATAAGGTATGGGTTGACTCGATGGGCTTGGAAATTGGAGCTATGACGAGAACACATACATGTAGTATCACAACTCTACCTCCTGGTAAGAAAGCTATTGGTTGCAAATGGATAATACAATCATATACAATGCTGATGGCACTGTGGAGAGACCTAAACGATAGTTAATGGCAAAGTGATAGACACAACAAGAAGGGTTAGACTATGACGAAACCTTCTCCCCTGTTTCCAAACATACCTTTGTTCGTATGCTTCTTCTTTTAGCAGCAAATATGAACTTGTATGTGCATCAGTTAGATATTTCTAATGCTTTCTTGAAGGTAGATCTCATTGAGGAGATATAAATGAAGATCCCACCAGGATATTCTGAGATCACTGGTGAAGCTCTTCCTGAAAATGTAGTTTGCAAGCTTCACAAGTCGATATATGGGTTGAAGCAAGCTTCACGACAGTGGTTTCTCAAGCTTTCTACTAGGTTGGCTGGTATGGGATTCTCACGATATCATATTCAGATCACACGGTAGTCATAAGATACCTTAAGGGTGTTATTTTGGGATTTCTTGTTTATGTGGATGATATACTCGGTGAGTAATAATGATGATAATGATTAAGAAGTTCATTGAAGGGTTGCAAGTTCATTTCAAACTTTGGGATCTTCGCACAGCTAAGTATTTTCTTGACTTGGAGATTGCAAGATCATCAAAAGGGATATTCGTTTGTCAAAGGAAGTATATCTTAGAATTGCTTTCTACGACATGGTTTTTTGGATGTAAGCATCTATAATTCCAATGGATCCAAGTATCAAGTTTTCTATTGAGGAAGGTGTTCCATTATCAGACTCTTCCTCTTACAGGAAGTTGATTGGGAACTTGATGTATCTTCACACAACACGTCCTGACATTTCTTACGCTGTCAACACCTTGTGCCATTTCTCTCATGCATCTACAGATATACATCTCAACGCTGCACATAAGGTTTTGCGTTATCTGAAGGTCACCATTGGCCAAGGATTCTTTTACCCTTCTGATAACAAGTTTGATATTCGGGGTTTCTCGGATTCTGATTGGGCGGCTTGTAAGGACATCAGAAGATCAATCAGCGGAATTTTTATATTTGTTGGTGCTTCCTTAGTCTCTTGGCATTCTAAAAAAACAAGACACTGCCTCGTGTAGTGCAGCGGAAGCAGAGTTTTAGGCTATGGCACTAGCCACCAAGGAGATGATTTGGTTAGCTCGGTTGCTACTTGAGTTTCGGGTTCCATTTCAACCTCCAACTTATTTTTACTGTGATAACACCTCAGCTATATACTTTGCTAACAACTATATTTTCCATGAAAGAACTAAGTGGGTGGAGCTAGATTTTTATAAGACCCGTGAAGCTATTTAATGTGGTTTTCTTAAGTCTATGTATGTGAAGACTTGAAACCAATTGGCTGCACTGACGAAAGCATAACATCCTGCACCTCTCCGAGACCTTATTGGCAAGATGGAAATGAACAACATCTTCATATCTCCATGTTGAGAGGCGATTTTAGTCTACTTAGATTCATACTTGTAGATAATAGTATAAGGGTTCGGTAGTGTCCGTTTTATTCTTTAATTATGATGTAAACTATATTGGTTATTTCTAGTTTAGATGGGGTTTGTTACATATACATTGTAACTGGCACATGTGATCATTAATGAGAGAATCTGAGTTTACATTAAAAGACTAAAATCAGTATATGAAAGAATGAGGGGGAGAGAGCTCTATTCATATATGGCATGGTAAGGAAGACAAAAGTATATCTGTTTCAACTTCATAAATGCATCTTGAAGATGTTACATTGGACCATGATATATCTTAAAATAGATATAATTGTTCGGGGAAGATCACAAATTATATCAGTCTGAACACTAATTTTTTTTTTTTTTTTTTTGTATTTTGTAACGTACAGTTTTAGTTTGTTAATAACTAGAATTATTTCAAAAAAAAAGTTGAATCATTTCAGATAATATCATTTATACAACGTGAAATCTGTATGAGCTCATATATAATAAAACGAAATGTAAGGAATTGTATAATATTTTTTAAAATGATTGATATGTACTTCAAATATTGAATAGAGAATTGTTGAATAGTATACTATTTTCATGTTTTTAAATGTGAAAATTTGAATTTTTTTTGGGGGGCGTTAGAGCTCCTCTAACGAACAAATGTAGAGAAATTAATATGTAACCAAGCAATAATCATAAAAATAGTAAAAAAGTAGAAGAAAGAAATGATAGATGTTTTCTGAACCCAACCTTTTAAAACATTTCTAGTGAGGGGTTTTAGTTTCGGAGTTCTCAAAATACATATATGTGTAAATATATATATATAGAACTCTAAGAGGAGAAACTTCCATTGGGCATGCTCTTAGAACCGATAAAAAATATTTGGTGGCACATACTTTTCATTCATTTGTCAATAATTATGCAAAACAATTAAATTTAAATTTACAAAAAATATATTAAAATATTAAATTTTTATGGTTAACAATCTCAAATCACTCTTAGAAACTTAGTTTGGTGAATGTATTTTTTAACCATTGTATTATTATTCTATTTAACTCAAGTGTTCTCTTCGTTAGATTATTCAACTATCAAATTATTCCACTACTCAAATGACATATCTGATCTGGTTCTATATTTGAATCGAGTAGGAGGTCATGATCAAGAGAGAATGATAAATGTTGGTTGGCAAACACATCATTTTGTATTTGTAGAACGATAACTGTTATTTAAAAGCTACAAAAGCAACTTAGTAGTCATACAAAATGACTGCAAACTAGATTGGATCCCCAAAATATACCTTATTAAAACAAATATCCTCACAACGAAATCTAGTTTATACTAGACATTGACAGAAGCAGAATATAAAACCTCAACCACACTAGAGGGACTATGGTCAATTGTGGCAACAAGTTGTGACCACTCAATCCTTCCCAAAATCTCACATTCTTCTTCATCTCTTTTGAACGAAATCTCAGCACACCACATATCTGCATTTTCATCATTATTGTAGTCAAACCAGAGTACCATAATGTTCACACCAAATTTTCTCAGTTTGCAACAATACTTCAACAGATCAGGCTTCAGTGACGACTTCTTTCGTTTAAAGATGTCCCGTAGAGCCTCCAAACCCTTCACACTTTTCCACTTATAATTCTCTGATCACTCACACCAAAACACATCCCCGTAATCATCACAACCATATAACAATTTCTCCATCACACAGCAATGATTCTGGAATCGTAGACGCCAAACATCGTTTTCCGTTAATTCCCATTTAGCTTCATGGGGCGAGTAATAAACGCCTCTTGCCCTATGTAATGCGTAAACTTTATCCTCGATCACCAGGCTTTCGTCATAGACATGGTTGTAATCGAATAATTTCTTAGTGTTATGATCCGTTATTGGCACCAACGTCTCCCATGTTTGAGTCTTTGGATCAAATACCTCTCCATAGCACAAGGAAAGATCAATAGTTCTGCAACCTCCTATCACGTAAATCTTCCCGTCTACTACACCAGCAGCCGAAAATGATCGAGGCACACTCATGGAAGGGACGCAGTGCCATGTGTGTGACCGACAATCCAATAGAAAGACATCAGAAGAAGAGTGTTTCGTACCTGACAACCCACCGATCACATAGATCTTCCCATCTAGCACCACAACAGAAGATCCTCTCGGAAGCTGAGGAAGTAACGTAGGTATTGGGATCATGAACCGTTTTTCACGGTGGAAGATGAGCCAGACTGGGCTTGATTCATAACCGCCGCTGCTTAAGCATATGTAGAAGCAATCCTCAGTAAAACCTAATATGGATCGCTTCTTATACAAGGCAGGTAAACACACGAGAGAGCGGTATTTCTTGGAGACGAGAGATAAGGCTATGTAGTCAGATCTGGGGACTCGAGCCAGGCAACTCAGAGCTACCTCATCTGGTAATAAAGATAACGGAAACGACAGAGGCAGGGACGTCTTAGTTTCTTTATGTTGCGGTGGCCCTTCGGCTGAGGAATCCAACATCGTCCCGTCTTATTATCTTTTTGTTATCAAAGTCTACAAATATAGCTCTAACTGGTGATTATTAAAAATAGGAATATGAATGAGTAGGAAAATAATAAGTAGGAACAAAATAAAATGAATGAAAAGGAATATTTATTACTTTGGTTCCATATCAATTTTGATAAGGAATATTTTTGTTTTATAATTCCTTAGAATTCAAGAAATGACAAGGAATCATACGCAGTAAATAATCCTTATGAATGGTGTTTTTTTAAAGAATAAGTAGGAATTGGTTATTCCCCTACGTTCCTTATGTTACCATTTAGACCCATAGAGAAAGAGAAGAGGCATCACTCCTTTTAATTTGAGAACTATGTTTGGACCCGTGCGGGGTGAGATCATTTTGCAAATGTATAAATTTAATTATTTACAAAACCTATTTACAATTGTTTTTTATACACACATGAAATATACGAATATAAAATGTTGGGTCAGTTTGTGTTCGGTTTAATGGACCTGAATAGAATTAATTACATAAAGTATTGGGCCTAAACATAAGTTTTGATGGTAGGCTTCAGTTATTACATAATTTATTAGATCAAGATTGAGATTACGATGATGGGTTTCAGGTTTTGACACTATGATTTTTTCATTATATTGCTTCTTTGCGTTAGGGAGTGTTCTGATTTCACTATCAGTTGGGAACCAGTGGCGGACGTAGGTGAAGACATACGGGGTCAAAGCATCTTTAACGCAGATGCTTAGAGAGCTGTTTAGGTGATTTTTGGATTAAAAAAAAAGAAAAATGTACTACTCTAAGCCACCATGCTTAATTAAGCACAAGAAGCATCGGTGCTTGGTGCACACGTGTCAATAGACGCGTCTATCTCAGAAACAAGGAGTCTTCTTCTCTCTTTCTCTCCCTCGACATCTTCTCTCTTTCTCTCCCTCGATGACTCCGATTGAAACCTTGACGGCTCTGCGACTCCTCGTGATTCAATTGACTCCAGATCTCTCTTTCTCTTCCTCGACGAATCCCCGTTTCCGGAGAAAACTCAAAAAATGGTACAGATGCAGAGACATGAGCAGAGAAGGGTGTGGTTTGTTACAGTAAAACGTAACGGGAAGAAGATGATGAATAGTAACTCGATATATTTGGATTAAATGTTCATGAAACAACAATCCACTTCTCACTTGCCAAGAGATACATGTAGAAACACTCTAGAGCAAAGATAAGGAATCAATGGTGATTTTCTAGGAAAATCACCGAGAAAAGACGCAGAAAAGATAGGAAAAGGATAACAAACTTTCTTGATAATTTTCGATCCTTGTAACTTCTGTTTTCTCAAGCTATATAGTTGCATACTCTTGATGACGTGGCAGAGATGACGTGGCTCTGCTAGTACCATCTCTTTTCCTATAGCATGGTTAGGGATACAAAACGCAATAAAGCTAACAGTCTCATTCGCCCTCCTAGATTACACATGGATCTTGTCGTTTGTCCGCAAGGATCTCGTCGTTTGTCCGAGAGGACTTGCTAACAGTCTCATTCGTCCTCCCAGATTACACATGAAGTATAAAACGCAATAAAGCTTCGTCCTTTATCTTCTCAAACTCACTTGTGATTATAACCAAACATCTAATTAACTCTGTTTTTGATTTTGTAGTCAAGCTGCTGCTGATTTGTGTGACTCTAAAGCTGGTGCTGAGCTCTTAGACATCATTCGTATAAAGGTATGGTGAAAATTCCTGCAAGGATAGATATGGTGATAGATGATACACAGTGGGAACAAGTGTGTAGAAGATTTAATGGCAGTGGTCTTTTATGTCTCTTTTTTTTAATGCTTAGTATTGAATGGTTCATGAGAATCCAATTGATGTTAGTTTAGTGAACAAATTTGTATGTGAATTCACAAGCATTATGCTTTGGTGGCTTCATTAAGTTTAAGTGATTGGAAAGTAACAATGTTCTCATTTGTTTGAATGGTCCAGCAAGCTCCGAGACTGTGTCTTAAAGATTCAGCTGTTAATTATTTCTTGTGTATATTGTTTTTTACCAAAGTGTGGGGATTTTGATGAGATCAACTTCATCATGTTCTGTTCTTGTTTCTTAGTTCTTAGTCACTGTCTTTGCAGAGCTAGTCTAGTGGTAAACCGTGTTCCATTGTTCTGTTTTCTTAGAATATGAAAGACTCATCTAGTGGTGAATCCATTGCTCTGTTTCTAGAATCTGAAAGCCTTCAGCTTACTCTGATAAATTGTTATAACTTTCCGATTTTGTTTACATGTTCTGAAATTAGTTTCAATGCAGGGAGCCAGAAAATCTTTGGGATTGGAAGAAGCGAGGAGGGAATGGTTGTTGTGTGGAAGAGAAGATGAACACATCTTTTATAGGAGATGGCCACGATTTGTGCTGACCGAAAACATTATGTTAGTAAGTAACATTTGTAATACAGTTTGATTAATGCTAATAGAACATGTTTTTGATTAGTTGTAGTGACATGTGTTGATGTCAATATTTTTTTTAAACGTCTCTAAATAAGATACTTGCATTGGAAGAGATTAATTAAAAGTTGCTTAAGAAAGTGCTTAACATCTATTTATTGTTAAAAAAATGATTAAGCACCTCATCAAGGGTGCTTTGGTTGATGGTGCTCTCACGTGCCCCCGTCTCTTTTTTATTTTCCTTTCCTAAACTATATAATTATTGCAATGCTCCTCTAATCCTATAGCTAAACATAATCAAATAAAACTGTGTGCCCCCGTCACAGTGGACTAGGTCCTCCACTGTTGCGAACTCTGATAACTTCGTGGGGTATAGAAATGGGCATTTTATCCAATAACCGAATTGGTACCCGAATCCGATCCAAAATAGCAAAACCAAAATAGTAAAATATACGAAAGAGAGGTTGGATATCCAAACCCCAATGGATATCCGAAGATAACTGAATATATGTATAAATACATATTTTATTCCTAGTTTGTTTTTCTCATTTTATTCAAAATATCTATATTAATGTTGTATATAACTTAATATCATATTATATATATATATAACTGTAAAAAATGAATTACTAATTTAAAATTCATGTTAAACTTTTTATTTCATGTGCTAACAAAAATTGCATCCAAAACTTATAATAACAACCAGATTAATGATTTACTATTTTCAAACTTATTAAGTCGTCTAACCTATTAAACATTTAAAATTAGTTAAGTTAATACTAAAATTTTAAATACATGAAACTTGAGTTTATTTTTTTCTTTCAAAATCTTAATATCCAAAATCCAACCTGAAATAACTGAACACAAACTAAAAATATATGAACCCGGCCCGATATGTAAAAATATCCGAACAGGTACTAGACCCTACTACCAAAATACTCGAAAACCCGAAATACCCGATTCGAACCCAAATGGTACCCGAGCTCCCATCCCTACTAGGGTATATATAATCCTACTTTTGTGGATTTTGAGTGAAAGAATGTATTTTAATTAATTAGTAGTAGATCGACTATAATATAACGCCAAACATATAGTTTCTAGATTTTAAAACATAATTATTGGTTATGAAATGGAAAATATATACTAATTAGCATCCACGGTAATTGGAGTATATATTCGGGTAAAATTCTCAGATTTCCAATTTTACCCTTACATTTTTCCTCTTCAATTTAAAATTTGAATTTCGAATTTTAGGTATCAAATTCAAATTTGAATTTAGAATTTTAGTAAAACTAGAAACTAAGTTAAACTAAATTACACCATTGTCGAAATACAACTTGGTATAATTATGTCTTAGTCTTACCAAATTATACATTTGTCAAAGGTACAACTTGGTAAAACTAGAACATAGTAACACCAATTTATACAGTTTTACCAAGTTGTACATTTGTCAAAAGTACAACTTGGTAAAACTAGAACCTAGTTACACCAAGTTATACATTTTAACCAAGTTGTACATTTGTCAAAGATACAACTTGGTAAAACTAGAACCTAGTTACACCAAGTTATACAGTTTTACCAAGTTACACGAAAGTGAAACTACAAATCCAAAAAAAACTTGGTAAAACTAAACCTAGTTACACCAGGTTACACGAAAGTGTACCTTGGTAAAACTGTTTTTCTGGGTTTGTAGTTTCACTTTCGTGTTTTAGATTAAAAAAATGAAAATAAATAAAGTAGATGGAGGAAGAGACGGATCTAGGAAAATCGGAGATGAAACTTACAAAAACGGAGACGGACCTAACAAGGAAAAGGACGTAAAAGAAGAGAAAACAGAAGAAACGAAAGAGAAGAAGGAGGAGGGGGAGGTGGAGGTGGAGGTGGAGGTGGAAGAAGAAGATGAAGCAGAGGACAAGGAGGAGGACGATGACACGGAGGAAGAAAAGAAAGGGAATAAAATTTACCAGAATTCTTTAACTAAAAAATATAACGAGAAGAAGAACAAGAAGAATGAGAGAAACGTAGAAAATGGAAAGTGTTTTGAAGAAGACAAGAATGGAAGAAAACGTTAGATCTGTAGAGATAAAAAAAGAAAATTAGGTTTAGTGACATGATCTGTAAATAAGTAGATTCATTAAGGGCTTATTGGGTTTTTAGTCAATTTTCGAATTAAAAATAAATGAAAAAGAAAAATAGAAAAAGAGAGGAGTATATGAGAATAAAATTTTTGGTCAAAGAGTATATCAGCCATCGACTCTATATATTCCAATGTCATTGTTCCATGAGAAGATATATTAGTTATACTTGTTGACCATGAATAAAGTTTTTTCGTAGGTCAATGACATATTCTAACGATTCTTTGTAAATCTGGAAAATGTAATTAAGCCGTTATTTAGAACATGGAGTATCTAAGAATTAAAGAAAAATGAAAAAAAAAAGAAATTAAAGAAAGAGAATGAATCGGTTCTGATGTACTAGTTGAGGACCAGTTGTAAACTGCCACCTCCACATGTCTTCTTTTAAACAGATCTAGTTCCACATGTCTCTATCTAAATAATTCAATTCTTTTATTTAAATTAAAATTTAAATATTTTCTTTAACTATCATTATCTTTTTTGGGGAACCTCTTTATCACGACTCACCTATAGTGTTGCTCTTACACTTTGGACTTGGTTATTAAGATCTATAGATTTTTTTTACACCATAATATTAACAGATCTATTATTCCTTATCAAAAATCTAAAAGATACCGAATACAGATTTGTAATATAGTCTTTATCAAGTATAGTATAAACCAATTAAATTTACTGACAAATAAACATGGAATTGTATTTGGGCTGTGAAAATATCATGTAAGTGTTATATAGTTTGTAAAATAAGATACCTCGGTTTAGACTCAAATAAAATTAAGTCCTATCTTGAATGTAGAATAATAATACACTATCAATATTACATATTTACATTTGTTTGAATCTTTTCAACATCAATAAGAAAATTGTATTGTATAATGTACACATTCTAATCGAACATGTAATATATAGTATTTTCCTATTTGTTTGATATACAATAACATTATCAAACATAAATTGTAAATTTTTAGAAAAAAAAAACGTAAACTGTAATATCATGATTGAAAATGGACTATCATTCTGTCTATGTCAAAATTTTGGAATTCTTGAAACTTGATTCAATGAAACAAGACTACATAATTAGTATGAAAGTCCTCTACTGGTGTTTGTGTTTAAATGTTTTCATGTAATATTAAACTTTTATTGTGTTATGATGCTACTAAATACGATAAATTGAACTTGTAGGGAGAGGAGAGGATTTCATGTCTATGTAACTTATTGTGAAAATTTTGTTAGTGCTTATATGAAAATTTTGTATATTTACTATCTTAACATATATAGGAATGAAATATTAGACTATTATATGTAGGTCTATGAAATATTGCTAGTGAATTAAATGTTCTTCTATTTTTTGCCAAATTCATTAGACCATCCACAATAAGAAGGTTGAAAATGGATTTCAACTGTTTAATATCTTGTAACGAAGGTGTTGAAATATTGTATCTCTCTACGTGGATTTAATAAGTGTTGGAAAGTTTCAACAACTGAATTTTTTTTTTGGCCCAACAATGTCATGTGTCACTTCATGCTTGGACATAAACATTTAGTTCATGTGTACACACACTTGGCTTAACCATATTTCTTTTTATTTTAATCTTGATAAGATTTAAATGATGTATTCTCATTGGCTGTGCATATTTGTTTTGATTTTTATCATCACCTAAGAATTCAAACTTATTTTTATATAATAAAGCTTTTTCAAAAAATAAAAATTATACCAAATTTCAAGACTTTTTTCTATATCTAAATAGAGACTACTTTCACTTCATTTGGATACATAAAACGTCATTTTTCATTATAAGCAACTATTTAAACTTTTTTTGTTAAATTGATCCTAATAATAATCTTTTTAACATCCTAAAATATTATAATTTTGTGAAATGTTTTTTTAGTTTTTATGTTAATTAAAAATAAAATTATTAATATGTAATTATTATGTTGTAAAAACAAAAATATGTAAGGTGTTGAATTATTTAAAACAAACCATTGTAAAAGTTTAAAATGAAATGTGTGTTGAATAATTAAGGTGCAAGAGAGAGAAAATGATGTGAAATGTTAAAAAGAAAAGAAAAAAAAAAGGTGTTGAAAATGGAATGAGTGTTAAAACCATATACATGGTCTTATAATGCTGCCATGAAGCATCGTAAAGAGGTAAGGAGCTAACAATTCAGAAAAATACAAAATATAATACAAAGTTAAATGTTGTAATTTTTAAAGGATCTTCAAATACTAATATATAGGGGATTAGTTTTTTTTAAGAGCACTACTATGGAGAACTCCCTAAAATTCTCCAAGATATACTCTAATTTTTAAAAATAACTAAAGTTTGACTCGTATTAATCAATATAAGAATGATAGTCTATTTTCATTATTATATGTCTTTATTCTTCTCGTATTAATCAACTTGATTGTTTAAGTTCCTATTATAGATTTATATGTTATTAAGTTTGACATTTGTTTGTCTTGCTCAATGTGTTTAAAAGAGTCAAATATGTTATGTTAGACATGTTTATGTTATTATGAGAATAAAACTGTGCTTTAACGCTGTGTTAATGAGTGTATTTATTTGGTTTCTCAAGGTTAAGGGTTTTAAGGAAATTTAAACTAAAAATATCAAACTCGGTTTACACGTTTGTTAAAGAGAATATATATTGTAATATACTAATTTAATAAGTACTCCTATTAGTTATCAAGATAAATATATTTGGTTAGTTAATATCAAGATAAATATAATTGTGATGGGAACATATTAGTGATTAAGAGTTACAATAACAAATATTAAGAATATAAAACTTGAGTTACATGTTCTATACCGATAATATAGGATTTTGAAAGATAAATATATTTGCTGTGTATATTGAATAGATAATCATATATGTTTAGTTAAGATTAGGGCTGTTCAATATGGTGATACCGAACCGAACCGAAATAGATAATATGGTTTGGATTTGGTATATACCATATAAACCGAATGGATATGATTTTATAAAAACCGTAGGATTTGGATATGGTTAGGTTTATAACCGATTAAACCGAATAAACCAAACAAAACCAATTAAAGAAAAAATATATAAATATATACATTATATAACAATTTATTTTCTTCGAATAATATTTTTATTTTTATTTTTTTAATACCTTGTGAAGATATATCTTAATAATTTTATTTTATTTTCTTCAACTATTATCTAAATTTGATTTGATTTTACATGTTGTAAGAAATTGTGAAATTAGATTGTACCATGTAATTTATTTGGAAGAACAAAGAGAAAATAAGAAGCTATACAAAACTGAATCGTTGATAGTTTTGTTTGTTGTTAATTTCACATTTTTATATTTATGAACACCTAGGATTATTTTAATAAATGATAGTTTTGACAAATTTTTTTTTATTAAATTCATATAATATGAAATCAAATCAAATAATAATGTTATTTGGTATAAAACCGAATAAACCGAAAACCGGTAGTATAAATACCGAACCAAACCAAATTAAATATGGTTCCAATATGGTAGCTAATTTTTATAAATCAAATAACTGAAAACCGAAAAAAACCGAACCGAAACCGGACCGAACACCAGATTGAACAGGTCTAGTTAAGATACTATATTGAGATTTGTTACTAAAAATAGCAAGCAATAATCATATATGGTTACTTAATCGAATATTAGTTAAGGAAAATGAAATATACTAAAGAAATATGAAGATTTTTTTAGTTAGTATGATATTATTTTGGTTAATAGGAATTGAGTTTCAAATGTCCTTGATTGTAGGTATAAGAAAATCTGTTTCATATAACATTCAAAATTTCATATTTTCGCAACATCTTGTTATGATTATTAATATAATATTTATGATATCACTTTTGTGAACTTCATTATATTCGTGATTAATGACAAAACCATGTTTTAATGCGTAGTTTATTTGTAACATCCCGAATTCTGATATACGAAAAGGCTTAAGAGAATTGATTTGACTACCTATGTCACCAAAGTGCACTTACCTTTTAGGGAGCACATCCAGAGAGAACTCCAGAGTTAAGCGTGCTTGAGCTGGAGTAGTCAAAGGATAGGTGACCTATCGGGAAGTGATTTGCGATACCGTGTAAGTGAGGCCAAAGCACGGGGAAGGGTCGGGTGGTGATTGCAGGGTCAGTAAACATGACTCTTGAGCCTTGGAAAATTAACGTACCGGCCGTTGGAACGGGATGGGACCCACGGGCCGAGAGAGCGGGCGTGGGTGGTCCATTAGCTGTGGGCGGTCGGGGCTTTACATTATTTTTATATGTTTTTACAGAAAACATGTTTCATATTTCACATATCTAGTCTTTGCAATCCGAGATGACAGTTGATTGGTCGTATACATATAAAAACTTTTTACTTAAATCAAGAGTTCCATGTTAGTTATATGTCAGTATATATATTCATACAAATATATCATATAATATTTTTGCAAATTCGAGGCTGTATAACCGAGTAGAATGAAACAAATCGATTCGTGATGAATGTGAGTTGTCTTGCTGAATGATTATTTTATGGTATAGGTCTAACATCCTATATTTGTTTGGTAAGTTAATTAAATTGACCACACTATTGAATTGATGTGGTTTGTTAAAGTTGTTAAAGCAGATGACTTATTTGAGGTGGTATAGACGTAATGTTTGGTTAAATAAAATTAAATTTAGGTGATTTCTTTAAGTGTTAAATACAATATAGTTCAGTGACGTAGACTTGTAACAGTAGCGGTCCTGGGCATAATCGTTAGAAGCATCCGATTCTAGTCTTTGATAAAATAACCAATGTTTCAGTTTATTTCTAAAGTGTGCAAATAGATAAAATAGTCAAACTAGCTGATAATTCACTCTAAAGTGATATGTCCAACACCACTTGGTGGCCTTTCTTTTTTTGGGCTTCCAGCCTTTGTTTTGTAGAGCCGGGTCTGCTTGTAATATTTAAAGTGAAGTGAGAGTTAATTCCAACTTGTTACTTCAGTTTAATAGATTAGATTTACTTTTATTTGTTTTCTTAGCAAGTTGTCCACATCAGCAAGTTGCGAATTGTCCATATTAGCAAGTTGCAAGTTGTTAATTCTTTCTTATTAAGGTCTCCACATTAGCAAGTTGTAGGTCCCACAAATGAAAAACAATTAAAATTTTCATTTATTTTCTTGTAAATATTTTTTTCTCAATAAATTTAAATAACTATAAATAACCCTAAATCATGCTTTGGAAACAGTTAAAATTTTCATTTATTTTTTTTAAGTATTTGTTCTCAATAAATTGCATAATTCTAAATAACACTAAATCATGATTTGGAATATGACCAACGTTGCAAAAAGAATATGTAGTGCTGGAACATATAAAACTATATTTTATTCTTGACTACTGGACTTAACATTTACTTTGATTATTAGTGCATTTTCCTTGATATAAACTTAAACTTTTCAGCGATAATAACTAATTAATTTCTGTGACATGCAAACTTACCATCTCAGTTACTTCAAATGTTAAACTGTAATGAAGTTTGATATATGCTTAACTTTCACTATCATGTGATGATAAATTTAATTCATTGGAAGAGGATGAGAGTCATGAGACCGAAGATATTGTGAGCACATAGTTGACATTTGACAATGTAACAATAACTCTAAATGAGGTTGAAAAAAGGATAAATGTAAACAATTAATCTTCAGAACATTATTACTTATAAATAGCACAAGTTATATTCATTTTATCATCAATATGCTAAATACTGAGAAAGGGTAGAAATAGGAATGAAAGGGGATAGTGTATAACACTAATAGAAAACTAAACAAAAAAAAATTTGGATTTAAGTATGAAACAAAAACCAAATACACACCAAAACTCAATGGGATTTACTCTGATTTTCTTCTTTTACTGAATCATATTCTGATTTTTTTTGTAGACTGAATAGCCTCAGAAATGTGGAGGTGGCTAGAGAATAAAAACGTGAGGGACAATGTTGGGCTTCGAAACAAAAATTTATGCATAAATCTATGGTTTTGTTGGTGGTGCCATCACATACCGACTCTGGCGGCACATAGATCGGAGTGCCAACCTAAGGAAACTCTTTCACCTAGTAATAAGGAACTTGTCCAAATTTTAGAGAGTTTCCAAAAAAAAAAAAAACTACCTCGTACATTGCTGGACTTGATGTCACATTGGACATAACTGTGACATGAATCAAGACCAAACCTTCGAGAACCATCCGTGTGAATACCTTGATCAACAGCTCCGGAAACTTTATGTCAGGGTAATTGTTCAAGAAAGCGTTTAAAAGGCCTTCGAAAGCTTACTAGAGAAGAAATTTGTGACTCTGTTTCCATAGTTGCTGAACCTTCTTGCAAAAAATCTCTGAAGCATGTAATGATCCTCAGATATCCTCTGAGTTCTCGCAGAATCTGAAGCTCTTTGTTAACATTGTCGTAGTCTACGTCGTAAGAGTTCTTTACGGCAATGAGAAACGAAGAGCCATCATGGTTAGTGTAGTGGACGAGATGAACATAACCGTTAGAACCTTCCTCCAGAAATTAGATAAACTCTTCGTTTGATTGCATCGTTTTCCAAACAGACTCAAGACTTTTACTATTAAGGTTTCTAAATTGAATCACTCTAAAATAATTAAGCGGGGCAGAGATAAACAAAGCAAAAATTGTGGAAGATAGCCAAAAAAAGGAAATTGGAGAAAGAGAGGAGATAATCAGATTTTATAAAGAGGTAGGTCGGTGACTAATACGCACAAGAAAAGCACAATATTTTAAACTCTAGAAGGGAAAATTCAGTAATGGCTAGGGCGATTGTGTAAGCGATTGACTTCTCCTCTCTGTTGATCGAAGTTTGTCTCTGGTCACGGCAGTTACGTTGTTTCCGGTGATGTTCCTCTAATTTATACATCTAGATGATGTTTTCAGTGTTGATAATGGTCATGGGTGTGGCTTTTTTTCTCCAAAAGACATGTTCTTAGTGTTCTTTTATTTCTTCTTCTAACCAAGGATCTAAGTGGTCTAGGCTTCACAATGATTATTACTGATCCAATCTGCATATTCACGATGTGTGTTCGTCTTAAGCATCATTAATGACAAGTTGGACGCATGACCATCTGGTTAATTTATAATCGGTTATTGGAATTCAACCATGTTGCCGGTGTGAGATAGTTTTATGGCATTCCCACTCTAACATCCTCCATCTATGTGGTGGTAAAGACCCACTTCGATATCAGTTCGATAAGGTATTATCATTTTTTGATTACATGATTGTTTATTCATTATTATAGAAGGTGCCATGGTCGAAGGATTTGGGAACATGAAAATTACAAAAAATGATAATACCTTATCGAACTGATATCGAAGTGGGTCTTTACCACCACATAGATGGAGGATGTTAGAGTGGGAATGCCATAAAACTATGATTGTTTATTCATTATTATAGAAGGTGCCATGGTCGAAGGATTTGGGAACATGAAAATTACAAGAATTATTAAAGAATCTACTTGATGATTTCAGGAGTAGAAGAACAACTTCAGAATTACTTAAAATCTTTTAGAATCTATATTTTGATACAATTTGGTATAAAAAATATAGAGAAATCTGAAGTATTGTTAAAAACATGGAAACCACTATTGAAAAAATGACCACACATGGCAGAATATGTATTCTTTTTGTTGTATGATGATATTCTTACAATCGTTGAAAGTTGGTAGATTTTAAATTCTACGGTTGAATCAATATACTTGATTTTATACCAAACACTATCTACAACTCTGATGTAATACGACAAAGTAAGTTGTTATTGGTAATGCGACGAACCTTTAAAGTTCGCAAAAGTGTTAATAGAGTTGATACTCTAGTAATGATGAAGACCTCAGCAAAATTGTTACAGTTTACATTATTTATTTGTTGTTACTTTCTCGTTATGTTATGTATTGTTTGTATTTGTATATGTTAACAATCTAATAATAAACTCAATTTTAAGAAAAAAAAAAGAAACTTGGAAACTTACAAAAAAGAGAAGAATAAAAAGGAAATCAAGTCTAAAAAAGTTAAAAACACGTAACGATATTCTTATCCAAACTTTCCCATAAAAAAGTAAATAATATTATTATATTCACATAACAAACTTTTTTGTAATTTTTTCTTCATATTACTTTTTGTTTTGTTTTCAGGATACAAATAGGAGAAATTTAGTCTCCTGAACATATCAAAACAAATATATATATATACCCATAATATCCATTAGGCTATGATATTTATATAATAAATATTATTTTGCCCATCATTACTTTCCCTTCTTTTTTAATTAACTTTATCAGTGTAAAGAAAAACTTATTCAATATTTTTTTACTTGTAAAATAACATAATTTTTTTTTATATATTTCATGTTTTTTTTGCAAAACAAGCATATAGTTATAAAACTAAATATATCAAGTTATAATAAGATAGTGTCTTATTCTATTCAATTTATTAAACATAGTATATTTTCTTTCTTTCCCTACTTCCCTCTTTTTCCCGGTCTCATTCTCTCCTTCTCTTCCTCATCTTTTTCCCCCATTTTCGAATCTTTGCATCTCCCTCACTGCTCTTTTTTTTCCTGTATACGTTTAGTATTAGATGTCCCACATCGTTTATATAAATAATTCTTGGGTAATATATATGTGTATGGGCAATCCTCCACTCTTGAGCTAGCTTTTGGGTGTGAGTTAGGCCCATCACTAATATGGCATCAGAGCCAGGTTTGGCCCAGTATTATGATTTCCCACATAAACAGTTTCCTACCTATATAGCCTGTAAAAGTGGGCCATATACTGTGGTATTTCCAAGATGTTGGGCTTGGGCTGTTTCCCTATGGACCGTTTCCCACCCACATCTCGAGAGGGGCTATTAGATGTCCCACATCGTTTATATAAATGATTCTTGGGTAATATATATGTGTATGGGCAATCCTCCACTCTTGAGCTAGCTTTTGGGTGTGAGTTAGGCTCATCATTAATATATTGAAGTAAATAAAATAAATTAGTTATTTATTCTAGCTTCTCTAGTAAGCCAAGTGTGTTTGGTTACTAGAATATGAATGTTCTCTTTCTTTATAACTCATTGTAACATTATTTTTTAGATCTAAGGGAAAAGGTTTCTCCTTCTTTACTCTTTTCTCCCATCTCTCTCTTGTTCTTCAATCTCAAAGCTTCACTTTCTTTCATGGTATCAGAGCTATAAGCTCTTGTGTACCTATTTTGCTTCCGCGATTTAACTCTGATATTCTCTTCTATTTGATTTATCAATCTACTCCTTCTATTTTTTTTCAGATCTACTTTATTTTGGAGATAAGAAATCTGTGTTCTTAAGTTGTAAAATTTCAGTGATTGTTTTTCCTCGGCTTCTTTGTGTAACCAGTGGGTAATAATCTCTGAAGATGAATCAATTCATACAAGTCAAGATTCCTGTTGTTCTCAAGGGAGGAGAAAACTACATCACTTGGTCTAGATTGGCCAAAACAGCCCTTGGAGGAAGAGGTCTTTGGGAGCATATCACCTCAAGTTCTGCACCAAGGCAAATCACCCAAGGAGAAGATGG
>CAKOAT010272932.1:126509-173077 GCA_932364175.1 Eruca vesicaria subsp. sativa | reverse complement strand
TCAAACTCTATAGGAGGATGGTTGGGAAGCTGCTTTACCTTACCATTACAAGACCAGACATCTGTTTTGCTGTGAACCAAGTCAGCCAGCATATGCAAGCACCTAAAGTTCATCATTGGAATATGGTGGAAAGGATTATGAGATACCTAAGGGAGGCCCCGGGACAAGGTGTTTGGATGGGATGCAACAAGAGCACAGATATTGTGGGATATTGTGATGCAGATTGGGCTGGTGATAGAGTGGATAGGAGGTCTACTACAGGTTACTGCACCTTCATTGGAGGCAATCTAGTTACATGGAAAAGCAAGAAGCAAAAGGTGGTATCATGTTCAAGTGCTGAGGCAGAGTATAGAGCAATGAGGAAATTGACTAGTGAGCTCATTTGGATCAGAAACTTGCTAAGAGACTTGGGCATAGAAACATCAACACCAATTACCATGCATTGTGATAACCAGGCAGCCATTCATACTGCTTCAAACTCAGTGTTTCATGAAAGGACAAAACATATTGAAGTGGATTGCCACAAAGTGAGACAAGCCGTGGAGCAGAAGATTATCCTACCTTGCTACACTAGAAGTGAAGACCAGTTGGCTGATATATTTACCAAAGGAGCAAGTAGTAAAGTCTGTGAGTTCATTCATCCGAGATTAGGACTCATAGACCTTGATAGATCATGATCTCCTTAAGCCATGAAGCATCTACTCTTTTTCCTTTGTGTGGTTTTGTCCCATTGGGTTTTTTCTATACAAAAGGTTTTAACAAGGGATGTTTTCATGGTTCCAAGCTTTACCATATGGCATGGCAAAGCTTGAGGGGGAGTATTGAAGTAAATAAAATAAATTAGTTATTTATTCTAGTTTCTCTAGTAAGCCAAGTGTGTTTGGTTACTAGAATATGAATGTTCTCTTTCTTTATAACTCATTGTAACATTATTTTTTAGATCTAAGGGAAAAAGTTTCTCCTTCTTTACTCTTTTCTCCCATCTCTCTCTTGTTCTTCAATCTCAATGCTTCACTTTCTTTCATTTAGATCCTATCTTATTTATTCATCAAATATACAATAGTATTTTTTTCTTTGAAATATATGAATCAAATATGTTATTTCACATAATATAATTTATACTAAACAAATGTCCTATGAATAAATATGTTCTTTCATATTGTCTATTACTCAATCTGCATTGAACTTTATATTTAAATAATACTACAGAAATCAAATTATTTTCTATTTCTACATTTATGTTTGGAATGATTTATTCTATATAGACGTTATAAATAGAATGGTGTATCGTTGTAATATGTCGTATACACATGCTCAGTCACCGTGAAGAACCTCAATGACTATTTATATGGCAAAATGATACACTACCCAAGACATGACTAATTTCATATTTTTCTTTTCTATAACCATACACCAAATTCACCCTATAAAAAAGAAGCATGTTTTTTTTAACAAGACAACATAACCACTAAAACCCAATAAAATATTTGATTGATCTAAAAATAGTAGAAAGCCCAATATCCCAATTAGATAGACTCGAAACCCGAGTGCTGTAAACTCCGAGCCACCCAAAGCCACCTTGGAGAGGGAGAGGCCGACCTACAGCGGAGCCACCACCTTGATCTAGAACCATAACGCACCACCGAGGGCGCACAAAGATAAAGCCACTAGTGAATGGGGATGCCTTAAATAGCACAGAGGCAGGAGTTGGGGGAGAGAATATATCGATCCTAAAAGACCTTTTCCTGAAGTAGTCGCCACTATTGTTCCGTTCACGTACATCCGCCGTCTTCCAAAATAGATTCTTACTAGACAAAACTGGCATGTCTAACAAATGCCTCCCCAAAGCAACACCACCACCGCCTCCACAACAACAACACCACCGTCTCCACCACGAAACCACCACTGATTAACCAACCGCTCCACTCACATCAACAAAAAACCAAAGAAACACCATGTAAGACCGAAGAAGAATTAGAAGAATGAAACTCCTGAGGAAGCGATAACCCAAAGCCGTCCTCAAAGCGTTGGGACCACAGAAGAGCCACCATTTGCAGACAACTATGGACCTCCACATGCACACCAGAAAGGAGGCTCACAATTGAAAAAGTAACCCAAGAAACTTCTCTCACTGAGAGTAATCTCGGTAGGTTGAACGAAGATTTTTGCTAAAGAACCCATATTGGTCTTCAATGAACAAAGATAAGATGTTTAATGCCCATATTTTTAAGTGAACCCATATTGATCTTCCACGAACAAGGATAAGATGTTTAAGAGCATCCACAATGGTGGATTCCATTGTGGAGTCCTTAAGAGTATTTTCGTTTTTTTTTTTTTTAATAGTTAAGGACTCTTCGCAAAATAAGCAGTCCAATGGTGGATTCCTTCAAGGAGTCTTTAAAAGAAAAAAAAGTTTTTTTTTTGTTAAACATAAGAAATTTAAAATTTTATTAATTGCATTGACCGGTTTAATAACATCTATTTAAGCAATGCAAATTTTTATGTTTGTTTGCAAATGTAGCAAAACTCGATTTTAAAAAGATTATGAATTTGACATGTATAAGAGATCGAGTTTGGAGTATATGAATTTAATCATGATCGAGTTTAGATTTAGTAGACAACAATTTGAAGAGTTAGGTTTTAAAACAATATTAAGATGAAGACATAAGTTTAAAAACAACTTGAAACAACAAAGCAACAAGAGAACAACAACAACTACTTAGAGCATGCCCATTAGGGGATTTAAGGGGGGGGGGGGGGGGTTCACACGTTTTGCGAGAGGAACAGTGATGAACTCGGCGCGCGTGGGTTCGTCGTGGTGAACACGGTTCGTCACGGGTTCGCCACGTGGCGGGTTGTGATTCGCCAAATTTTTTTTTTTTTTTGAAAAAGTAAACGAAAAAAAAATAATAAGAAAATAATAAAAAAAATTCCAGCTGCAAACCCCACATCAGTATCACTGATGGGGATGCCCTTAGACGAACATGTACAAGAGTACATGAATCAAGAGACCAACATGGAACACCAACAAATGAAGAAGAACGTGAAAGAAGATTATATGACCAGGAGAAGCAGAGTACAAACCAAGTAGTTTACAAGAGAGATGAAAAGGAAACAAAGCAAATGACTAGCTAAAGAGAAATGAAGTTAGACAGCAGAACCCATGAAGAAGATCACATGTCCTACAGGAAAAAAAAACTTTCACTTGTCCAATTGCACCCGTGAGTGAACCTGCAACAACAAAATCATTACAACCTTAGGCAGTACGGCTAGTGAAACGAAGAGCCGAGGAAGTTGAGCCAGAGGCAATGTAACCTGCAGAACAAGACAAAACAAGCAAGTTAAACCAGAAGCAATGTAGTAAAAGAAAGAAAAAGCAAGTTATTAAAGACAGAACAAGCAAGTCAACTCCAACACAAAAGACTCACCACTCTTTTTGCTCAAGTGTTTGCTCAGTATTTCAGAACACTCTTTGCATTCCGGACATACACACATTAAGGGAGAAGTTTTCCCGTCTCCAACCACATTGAACACAAATAAGTCTCCTATGTCTCATATGTTATCAAAACAGAACGTTCTCCAGCCTCTTCTAATGTAATACATGTCGCCTGGTTCACTAAATCACAAACTCACAGTCCATGAATTTCCCTCTTTGTTCACTAGTATCATTTCTTGGCATTGTTTGTTCAAAGCAGTAGAATGCGTAGCTGCCATAGGAAGATGCTGCAAACACAGAACGTAAAGGCACATAACAGATCACAAGTTTGTCTTCTTTTAGATTTGAAATAGAGACACAAAATGTAAACTAGTCACAAGTTTGTCTTCTTTTAGATTTGAAGCAGTGACCTCAGCCAAAAAACAGTAGTCGAATTAGAAAGAAGACATTGCCCATGTTCCCGCATCATCATCCGCAGCGGCTTCTTCCTTGATGATGTGAGGATGTGTATACTGAATCTCACAACAGCTAGGACCGAAAGGAGTGACATGAAACACCATGTCTCCTTCGTGTTTGAACATGGCAATGTCACCGATTCGAAGGTCATGTGCTGTGGTGAAATCTTTCCAACCTCCGGTGAGTCTCCTGCCTTCTTGTATCACTTTTCAAGTGTTATCTGAAGCGTCCGATTTTAATTTCCATTTTTTTCTGGTTTGTCTTCCCTTCTATGTGCTTTGAGAAGAAGTCAAGTGGTATTGTCTGCAAGTCAGAAAATGAAAAGTTAAGCAAAACTCAAAATTATGAACATATATAAAGGAGAAATAGAGAGAGTGTGTCTCCCACGCCATTGTGGAAACCAGGAAGCAGAGGCTTGAAGAAATGAGGTTCATGCAAATTCACCATCTGCTAATAAAAGAACCATTAAGAACACAACAGTCCCATTTTTATCAAACCGTAACTAAACAATCGCAAATCATATAGAGAACCACAACAGTCAACATAGATAGAGCACATATAGAGAACACAGTCATTACAAATCAATCACAGAACCCAACATACAAAGCACAATATGTAAGAGAAGCTACTCTTACAACAGTCGTTAATACAAATGACAGTGTATAACCCTAATCTATTTGTAATCAAAGCACATAATAAGAATCGAAAACACTAAGCTCAACAGACTAAGAACACATAGAGAGAATCAGATAAGAATTGGAAATACTAAAGAGAAGAGTAACACTAAGTTAATACAAATCACAGAATCAATTCTTCTCGTAAGGTAATCAACATTTGTAATCAAAATGGTGTTTCGAAACCTTCGTAATAAGAACAAACAAGAAGAAATCCCAAATCAATTAAAAACCCGAATCTCTTAGAGCATATGGATTGGAAAAAATGACAAATCATTTACAACTGAATGAAAGCGAACACATATAAACCTAAAAGGTTTTGAAACCGTTAAGAAAAAAGAGAAGATCCAATTCAGATTAAAACCTAAATCGTTTCGAAACCGTAAAAGAAAGAATAGCAGAGCCGCTTCGGATTGAAACCAAAATCGTTTCAAAACCCTATCTACAAATGGCCATACTCGATTTTAACCCCAAATCTTTTTGAAACCCTAATTTCAAAAACGATACCTAAATCGATTGAAACCCCATTCCTGAACCCTTAATTGAGAGGAAACAAGGTGAAAACTGATCTAAATCGAACAAATATACAAGTTTAGACTTCGATTTACCTTCGTGAAGCCGATGGAGAGAAATCGCCACGCTCGCCTTAAGTCTCGAGAGCTCTTTTTTTTCGTTCTCGGTCGAGAATGACCAAATTTTTTTGACCCAACCCAAACACAAACCGAACCCGTCCCACTCACACGCTGCCACGTACACAAGGATCAGCTCCTAAAGCTTCTTCCGACGGACCAATCCTGGCCGAAATTAACATAATAACTATTATTACATTAAAACTAACCTAAGGATTAGCGTTAAGGAATTGTCTTGAACCCCCGTTGCGGGTGGTCTAATGCCCATACTTTTAAACAAAAAGACTAGGCCTCAGCAAAAATAACCGTAACCGAAACCAAAAACCAAACCAAAACCAACCCAAAATAATCTACTTCGGTTTTTGGTATAGTCATAATACCTTATGATTTCTAGGCACTATTACTTGTACGTATTGATTCGGTTTCAGTTATTATTCGAGTATTATAAATATATTTCGTTATTTGTGGTATAAGTTCTTTAATTTATTCAGATACTAGGTTGGCCCGCCCTACGGGCGGGTTATTAAAATAAAATTATTTTATATAAATTTATATTAATTTTATGAAGTAGTTTTTAAAAAAACATGGTAGATTGAGAACAATATTATAAAAAATTAAAATAAATACAATTCAGAAATCCTATTTTTATTTTTAATAATAATTTTTGTGGCAGTTAAAGTGACAGTATTCTCTATTTTCAGAGAATACAGAATTAGGAAAAATAATTTTGAAAAATTAATATTATATATATATATATTATCTTATTCACTTTGACATAGTAAAATAAAATCTAAAGTTTATATTACTATATTTATATCAAGAAATTTCAAATATAAGAAAATAATTTACACTAATTAATTTTTAAGATGATAAATTAGTCTTAACTCTAAGCTAAATTAGTGAAAATAAAATAACCTTTGATAAAATAATTATATGTCAATTTTAAAATACTATATAAATAGTTTAATAACGTCATAATTAACAATTATTTTTCATATTTAACATGAAATGATGTTTTGGCGTATATTATTTGTTTCAGATCATAATTATATATGCAATGAACTATTCATTAATTTTTTTAGTGTTCTACTGGTTACGTTTTATAACTTATTATAGCTTTTGTTGAAATTTGTTTAATAACAACATTATTCGTTAGAAATTTTTCTTATTAATATGAACCCAACCACATTCAAATGTTCTTTTATATTCGTTTTTTTTCTTCATCAACAAAAGCTTGAAGAAGTAACTTTATTCTGTAATATTTAAGGTTGGCTGTATTGAACAAAAGAATATATTATCACATTTCATCAAATATCCTCCTTTCATGTTTTGACATAATAATAAGGATAACATTGTAAAACATACATAAAATACATAATTAAATAGAATAATTAATAGAAAACGGCAAAACCTTGGAGAGGAGCTTGCACCATCGCCTACCTCACCATTGACACACCACCAAAAAACTATATTCTTAACTTATTCCACAAAGATCAACAAAGACTAATAATAATCTCAATTTTTTTTCTTAAATCCTTGATTCCTCGAGTTACTGATGCTTTGTCTCAATCTCTTCTCCTAATCCATCCTCCAAGCTCCTTCTCCTGGTTTTGCGGTTGATATTTTAATCAAAATTTAATTAATATAACCTGTGAAACAGTAGCATTAACTGAATTTGATTCTAGTAGAATGGTGTTGAATAGATTGTTGCATTACCCGATCAGTATCGTAGCAAGAACTCTCTGCAGATCTACTTCAATGGCTTCCAGAAGATGAAGACTGAAGAGTTACCTTGAGAGAGAAGAGGGTGAGGGAACCAAACATCTCCATGGATCTTGAACTTTTTGTGGTTTGTGAGCGAAGAAGGCAGATGAAAGAGACTGATACATTCCATAGGCTTCTACAGCAGAAAGAAGCCAAGGAAAGAGCTTAGCAGAGCAGAGACTAAATAGAAGAGGTCAACAAAAGTGTTGACCAAGGCTGATGTGGCAAGGAAGGCAACAACGCTACCTTTTTGAGAGGATTTGCTAAAGAGCTTTTCTTCTTTAAAAGGTCACCACTTGTAGTTTCTGGATTCTTAATATGTCGACATGAGTTAAGTGTTTCCATGATACCTTCACCTCCGATTGCCATATGATAATGAGAGTTATCCTTAGGCATCTTGTATCTAGGTCCCATATCAGCATTAAGAAGACGTTACGGAGTGTTCGATCATCGAGCTCTATCAGAGACGATACATTCCTCGGGTTCAACAAATCACTGATAAACATCCTCTTCGAATCACTGATAAACATCCTCTTCTTCCCTCTTAAACTCTCATCCTCATCTTTGCATAGTGTCATTCCAAAATCTCTTCAGAAAGCTTAGAAATGAAACAGTTTATTGGTTCATTAAAACATATTAATCATACTATAATATGTAATTAACTAATTTGTAGAACCTTTTCAGACTCCAAAGGAAAAAAGAAAGAGAATTCTGCAGTACTAAAATAAAGAACCAAAGATGATCACCAAGTGAATAGCAGAAGCTCATCCAAACAACTGAATATGTTAACAACAACATTTTAGTTTGTGGTAGCTTTAATCCATGGCCCGAATTCCATTTATTGATATAACCTGCGATGAACAATAAGAATCAAATACTCTTACAAACATTTTAAAACAAGCAAAATTTGTTGCCTTTGATGGAACTAACAACTGAACATTGAACATGAAGCAAATCAACCGTTCCGATGATTTAGATCCAAAGGAACAAATGATATAAGCCTGAGAAAAATCCAGGGCATGAGAATCACTACATGAATGCTTAGAAGACCAGATTATAACAAAAAGAAGATTTCAAATGATGAATAGAAGAACAAAACCTGTTGACGGAACTCCGAGAGAAGAAGCCAATCTCTTGTTCTTTTTCACTCCTTCATAATCAGATTTTATGTCGTTGTTGTTTCATCATCAGCACATCCGTCCAAAAGAAACGTATACATGAGTTGTACAACGGCTCCGATCATAATGCCGCAATTGATGGATTGAAACATACTTGGAAAAAGATTGGATGCAGTGGAGTTACGCAAAAGAGCACGTCAGCATCCATAAGCTCGCCGCCTCTCTCAACATCTGTAATTCGACGGCCGCGACCTGCTTTCAAGTCAGTGAAGAAGAGAGATGAATTGGCCAGTCTTCTCTGCGTGAGTCTATTTACTAAAAATGACTGTAAGCAAAGAACAATGAATTTTAGGGATGCAAACTAACCTATATACTTGCAGATTCACCGAATGGAAGGTAAGGGATGTATTTATTGTGAAACTGTGGGTGTGACTTCTCGGAATGAGATGAGAAGAGTTGCAGACCAAAAGACAGAGGCGTCAAGCCTAACTTTCATGTCAAAGAGTAGAAGATGAAGTCACCTTATTGGGCTCAGACAAAATCTATTATAGCAGCCCATCAGATAAATGATTATAAGTCCAAAAGTGACATGACACGTGTTGCAATCTCTTAACCTTAATTACTGACGTGGCAGCTTCGATAGAGGGAAAAGTATACTTTATAGTAATAGAGGTATGAGTATATTTTCGGGCTTTAGGTACTTATTTATTTTTCATATATTTTAGTTTTGACCTTTTTGGATATTTTTTGAGATAACGAGAAAATGCAAAAAGATGATAAACCATATCATAAGCTAGATAACGAAGCATGAGGAAAGAATCATGGGAGATATAACCATCAACCCATAGTAAAAAAAATTGAGGGAATGATAGTATCAACATGGACAGACATTTCTAATATCTTCATTTTAAAACTAGAACCGGTCAACAGTTTGAGACATATGGACATATAGATTAAGTTGCCTCAGTAAATGAAAGCATCAGGAACAGTTTGAAATACAAATAGTTGGTGTGATACAATGATCAATGGTCATGATCATAAGTCGTTAAAGATTTCAACGAACTACTAGAGAAAAGATCGATGTACTTTCTTTTCTTTTTTAACACAAATCGATATAGTTCTTTTATGGGCAATTCTCTCAAATAGCCATCTTTTAAGTTTTTATCACAAAAATAGACCTCAAAGATTAAAATGACCAAAATAGCATTTTTTATTTTGAAAATTTAAAGTTTTTTAAAATTCGAAACCCTATCCCCACAACCCCACTCCTCAACTCTAGACAAAAAGTATATGATTAGTTAACCCAATGGATATAAATGTATATTTAATAAAACATTTAAGTGTTATTTTGGTCATTTTAATTGTTGAGGTCTATATTTGTGACAAAAACTTTTTTAGGTCTATTGTAGTCATTTTCTCTTTTTTTTTTTCAAAATTTATGAAAATAAAAGCAAAACCAGTTTAACCTTTAACTAGATTTTGACCCACGTTTTTGAAGCGCGGAAATTTTTAATGATTAAAAATATATGTAATTGGGTTTTGTCTTAATTTAAAGAATGTTTTGGGATAAAATCAGTTCACCAAAATTTGTGGTGATGATTGTTATTCATTAGTTTTTAGTTTCAGTTTTTATTTTTATATTTTGGTTTTTGGTTTTAGTTTTTAAGTTTCTATATTAAACTTTCAGCTTTTCGTTTGAGTTTTTAATTTTTAGACCCGCTGAGTTAGTTTGAAGTGATATTACTAACAAACAAATCCCAAATAATCGAACATCTAATTTAAAACTGAAAAGATGACAAAAAAATTTTTAAAAATTTTTGCAATAGTTTATTTTGTAAATAAATAAAATCAGAAAAATATAACTTGTTTTTCAGTTTTTGGTTTTGAATTTTAGTTTTTAGATTTGGTTTTTGGTTTTGCTTTACATTTTTTTTTCAAATCAGTAAATTATTTAAGAGAAATAAAACAATAAATTATTTAAAAGTTACCATTGAAATTTATCAAAACAAAGTGATTGTTATTTAAAATAAAAAAAATACATTAACATTTTTTAAAGTACATGATTTAAATAAATGATTAATAATAGACAAGTTTGTTTTGTTTAAAAATATTAAATTTTTTTGGGCTTGAAAATAATAACTTATTTTTTGATCCATTAAGGTGGAAAGCTTATTTAATGTTTTTTGGAGTTTTTCCTTAATACTAAGCCCAAAAACCAAATCATATAATTTGTTCTAAAAACAAAAGTAAGCCCAAAACTATATCCCATAAATAATCATCGGTTTAATTTAAGTAATGCGGTTCAATTAACTATATGACTTGTATTATTTGTAACACACTAGATTTTGACCCGCGCTTGAAAGCGCGGAAATTTTTTATGATTAAAAATTTATATAATTGGGTTTTATCTTAATTTAAAGAATATTTTGATATAAAATCAGTTCACCAAAATTTGTGGTGATGATTGTTTTTCATTAGTTTTTAGTTTCAGTTTTTATTTTTAGAATTTGGTTTTTAGTTTTTAAGTTTCTACTTTTCATTTTCAGTTTTTGGTTTGGGTTTTTAATTTTTAAACCCGCTGAGTTAGTTTGAACTAATATTACCAACAAACAAATCTCAAATAATCGAACATCTAATTTAAAACTGAAAAGATGATAACAAATTTTTTTAAAAAAATTTGAAATAGTTTATTTTGTAAATAAACAAAGAAAAAAAATATAACATGTGTTTTCAGTTTTTGGTTTTGGATTTTAGTTTTTAGATTTGGTTTTTGGTTTTGCTTTACATTTTTTTAATCAGTAAATTATTTAAGAAAAATAAAACAATAAATTATTTAAAAGTTAGTACTGAAATTTATCAAAACAAAGTGATTGTTATTTAAAATAAAAAAATATATTAACATGTTTTAAAGTACATGATTTAAATAAATGATTAATAATAGATAATTTTGTTTTGTTAAAAATATTAAATACCTTTTGGGTCTGAAAATAATAATTGATTTTTTGATCTTTTAAGGTGAAAAGTTTATTCAATGTCATTGGAGTTTTTTCTTAATACTAAGCCAAAAAACCAAACTATATATTTTGTTCAAAAAATAAAAGTAAGCCCAAGACTATATTACATAAACAACCACTGGTTTAATTTAAGTATAATTAGTAGATTTCCATATTCCAAATTTTGATGATATATATTCTTTTAGAACATTTCATATTTGTAGGAGAAAATATGTGTGTTTTGGTATACACATAGATATCTGCCGTATTTTGAAGGTAGTTTACATTAAGGTCGTCTCTTTACATTAATTGTGTTGGTTTAATTTAAGTAATACGGTTCAATCAATTATAGACTTATATTATTTGTAACATTCTAGAAAGGATCCAAATTTAAATGACAACTTGTATCAGTAGATAAAAAAAATGACTCTATTTTAATAGAGTAGATACTAGATTTTGACATGCGCAACCGCGCGGGTGTTTGTTTTCGTTTATAGTTAGTTCTATAAACATTTTGTTTTCACTTGTAAATTTTTATATATTATATTAATTACATATTTACAATGTGTATAGTAAATGTTTTTCACACATAATAATATTATATAATACGTGTTTTAATCAAATAGATTGTTTCAAATTTTCTATATTATACATGTTTTTCAAACATGTGTTTGTTTTTTCTTCTAGATTTAATTGTTTGTTAGATTAGTATTTTATTTTTAAACTAGGATAAGACCCGCGCCTTGCGCGGGATGAAGCTATTATTTTTATTATGTTTTTAAAAATGAAACAATAGTTCGGTTTCATTCGGATTAGAGGTGTTCAATCCGGATATCGGGTTTCGGTTCGGCTCGATTTTTTGGTATTTCGATCATTAAAATATAGCTATTATTCTAAATCTATATGTACTTCAGTTTGATTTGGTTTATATACCATCGGTTTTCAGTTTATTCAATTTTATACCAAAAAACATAATTATTTAGTTTAAGATCATATTATATATTATACAAATATATAATATGATCATATTTAGAGTCATATTGTCACAGAGTCATTTATTAAAAAAAATATTATATATTTAAATAAAAGAAGAAAAAACAAAAAAAAAGCTTCTATCATCTAATAAAATGATCAAATCTAGAATTAATATCAAAACACTAAATTTTGAAAATAAAAATAAAAAAACAAAACAGAAGCATGAAAGAAAAGTTTTTATATTCTTCCATATTTAGTGTTCATCAAACCAATATGTCTTCGATTGAACACAACTCTGTCTGTTTAAAGATAAAAAAAAGTTGTAAAGAATTTCAACTAATTGTTGTCCATCAAATTTATAATCTTTACTTCAATTTAGTTACTGTTAAAAAAGCAAAAGATCAAAATAAGAAGTCTTAGTTGTAATAAATTGTTAACTATTTACAAATTATAATTATAGTTCAACTCATGTAACAAATAAATATTCATGCGTCGTTATAAATATATACATATTTACATGTTTCAGTTTAATCGATTATAAATCAAACCATATCCAAATCCTATGGTTTTTATAAAATCACATCCATTCGGTTTGTATGGTATATACCAAAAATAACCATATTATCGATTGTTAATATCTTTTGAAAATATAAAATTAAAAAAATAGAACTAAGATATTTAAATCATTGATAACAAAAAATTTCAATGTGAAAAAAATTTAATAAGTTTATAATTTATAAATGTTCTTGAAAATTTATTGAAAATTTTGAAATTAAAATATTTATGTAATCTTATATGGTATATAGTTTAATCTGTATATATATTTGTTTTATTATTGAATGATACTTTTTACTTATATGGTTTTAAAATCATGTATATCTTTTTATAATAAAATGTTAAACTATTGATCATTAATTTTTAAGATAATAATTTTAATAGTTTAGTTATTTATTCTCGTTTCTTAAAATTCAAAATATAACATATACGAAAAAATCTAAAGTTTAATTTTATAGCTAATTTGATTGTTTAATTTATTTTAATAATCTAAAATTAAAGAAAAATGATGGAGGATATATAAACTGTTATCAAATATTTATTATTAGAATCATTAAGTGTCATATATATATATTAGTCACTTATGGTATTTCCGTAGGTTTTATTTATGGAAATAAAATAAAATAGTAATTATAGCTTAGGGAATAATCATTAAGTGTCATATATATATATTAGTCATTTATGGTAATTCCGTAGGTTTTATTTATGGAAAGAAAATAGCATATCATATCATTATATCATATAGTTTTACTAACTAATGTATCTAGCAACCTATAAAAATTCAATGTGGACTTAATTATTTTTCAATTGAATTTAATTGACTACCTAATTGAATGACACCTATGCATTGGGGCCTCTTTTAGTTAATACAAAATTGAGGTTACATCTTTTCAAATGTTCCTCAATTAATATATAGGGGATAAAGTAAGATAAATAGAGCTTGATTAAATATTAGTATATTTTAATTTGCAAAGATAATAAAATATGTCGAAGGTGTGGGGGTAATTTACTCAAACTAAATGTATCCTTATAAATAATAGAAGATTCCTAAACTTATATCTATTGACATATTTTGCGTTGTCGGAGGGTGAATATTCTGTTAGATCTATTCCACATATATATAAATATTTCATATTACGAATCTGTGATTTTTGTTAATATATCGTGAATACATTTTACTATTATTGACATATTTCCTTATAAATAATATAAGATTCCTAAACTTATATATATAGACATATTTTGCGTGACTAAGTTGGAAAGTGTGGAGTAATTTACCCAAACCAATTTTTTAAACGTATGTTTGTTATTATAGATATGATTTTTCATAAGATATAATAATGATAATATTAGAGAATTTAATATAACCCCTTTTTAGGAATAAATCTAAAATTTTAAAAACCACACATAGAGTCAAGTCATGACTTCTATTTTAATATATAAGATATATAAATATTTCATATTACGAATCTGTGATTTTTGTTAATATATCGTGAATACATTTTACTATTATTGACATATTTCCTTATAAATAATATAAGATTCCTAAACTTATATATATAGACATATTTTGCGTGACTAAGTTGGAAAGTGTGGAGTAATTTACCCAAACCAATTTTTTAAACGTATATTTGTTATTATAGATATGATTTTTCATAAGATATAATAATGATAATATTAGAGAATTTAATATAACCCCTTTTTAGGAATAAATCTAAAATTTTAAAAATCACACATAGAGTCAAGTCATGACTTCTATTTTAATATATAAGATTCTCTTGCGGATGATACAAGTCAAATCTTTCTTGTTCTAATTTTATAGGACCATACAAACTCGTTACGTATCCTCATATTCATTTACGAAAAAAAACAAATGGGCTTATTGAGTAAGAATTTCAGATGGTTCACCAATATAACAACGGCCCATGAAGTAGGGTTTAGTAGTCTCTTCCTTTCATTTTCGTCTCTCTTCCCTCATATATAATTTCTTCAGCCGCCTGAGCAGGATACGGCTTCACCTTTCAGGTTCGTCTATCTCCGACGTCGTCAATCTTCGTTTATTACATACACTCTTCCATAAGAACTTGTATAACGTTAGCGATTGGTCCCAGTTGAATATTGAGCTTATCTTTTCTCATACATTTCTCCATTTGATCTTACTGTTTGCTTACTCGTTTCCAGGTTCAGAGATTCGTCAATTGAGAGACACTCAAGATGAGGTATCTTTGACATCTCCTAATTATCTTACAGACCGATCCACATTGCTATTGTTTTATTGTCGGCTTAGTTTCTGTCTTGTCTGTTATATGTTTAAAATGTTAATTCTCATGCCAAGATTGTTGTCTTATTTTTCTATGGATCATAAAAAATGAATGTTATTACAGGTTGTTAATTGCGTTTGATATGTTTTGTTTACAGTAAGCTTCAGAGTGAGGTTCTAAGAGAAGGAATCACAGCTGTTAAGAGCAAAGCTGATGAGAAGAAACGCAACTTTGTCGAGACAGTTGAGCTTCAGATAGGTCTCAAGAACTATGACCCACAAAAGGACAAGCGTTTCAGTGGTTCTGTCAAGCTCCCTCACATTCCTCGCCCTAAAATGAAGATCTGTATGCTTGGAGATGCTCAGCACGTTGAGGAGGTGATTATAAATAATCTCTCTGATTTTTTTTGTGCCAAATGTTCTTGAAATGTTGATACAAAGTATTTCGGCTTGGTGTTGATAGGCTGAGAAGATTGAACTAGACTCTATGGATGTTGAGGCTTTGAAAAAGCTCAACAAGAACAAGAAGCTTGTTAAGAAGCTTGCCAAGAAGTACCATGCTTTCTTGGCTTCTGAATCTGTCATTAAGCAGATTCCTCGTCTTCTTGGTCCTGGTCTTAACAAGGCAGGCAAGTAACTTTAGTCTGTGTTCTTCAAGTCACATGGTTAAATATGGATTGCTAGGTCTGAACTTTCTTGATATGTTGTTGATTGACAGGAAAGTTCCCTACACTAGTGAGTCACCAAGAGTCGTTGGAAGGAAAGGTGAATGAGACCAAAGCGACAGTAAAGTTCCAGTTGAAGAAGGTTTTGTGTATGGGTGTTGCAGTTGGTAACCTTTCCATGGAAGAGAAGCAGCTCTTTCAGAATGTTCAGATGAGCGTTAACTTCCTTGTCTCGCTGTTGAAGAAGAATTGGCAAAATGTATGAGCTTGTTAACTTGCTATGGGGAAACCATCTACATTTATTTCTTTCTAAAGCACTCTAATTTTCTTTTTGAATTGAATTTTTTTGCAGGTGAGGTGTTTGTACTTGAAGAGCACCATGGGACCACCACAGAGGATATTTTGAGCTCTCTGCTCTTTTCATCTTTGAATTTTTGCTTTGTGTTTTTGTTTCAAAGATCTTGTGCTTCTTCAGATATGGTTTGGTTTGATTTTAGCAGCCGAATACAGATGCTAGTTTACTTTTCCTCAGACTACATAACACATTATGCAAGCTTGCAAATTCTAAATTTCAATCGTTCCCGTGCATCAAGTAACATATACAAACAAGGTGCAAACATTCATATTAAGTTTATCCACAACCATACGTGAAACCTATTTTTATAAGGACTAAACCAAAAGCTCTTCATCTCCACTAGTTTCATTACTTCTTTGTGTAGCAATGATAAAGGGGTTTTAAATCCTTATGCAAATCAAAGTAATATTTTAGATGTCAATCTAAGTTCTAAATCTTTTGAAATAAAGAGATTACAAACTATGATTAATCTAAATGCAATCAGTTTAGAGAATGTGAAATGATTTAAGAACAATATAAAATGTAACAAGTAATAAGATTTCTCTCAACCTATCTCATGAATCTAAAATGGATCTACTCACTAATACACATGATTAACCAAACAACAATGGTTGATTGTTGGTTAAACATGATTAGAGATCAAGATTACTCAACAAACTTAAGAAAATAAGATGAAAAAAAAGATAAAGTTATGATCTTTCACCAAATATTACTTAGTTTTAGAGAGAAAATACAAGATAAGCTCCCCAAAATAAAGTTTAAGGGTATTTATACTAATCCCAAAACAAGTAGGGTCAAACCAAATAAAAAAGGAGAATGTTCGTTAATAGCGACTTGGCCATCCCACTACACTCTAGTCGCTACGGTTTGATCGCGTCCGTTGGGTTTGTAGCGACCAGCATAAGTCGCTACGGAAGTCGCTATGACGACTCGTAAAAGTTCATAGCAACCTGATGAAACCGCTACGCTGGAGTCGCTATGATACTTGTCAGATTTGAACTTTGGTCCTTGAAATCTGTAACGACACCTGCAAGTCGCTACGGAGGTCGCTACAATAGCTCGTGCACATCTATAGTGACCTAGTGAAGTCGCTACGCTCAGGTCGCTATGGTACTTGACTAGATTTGAGCTTCAGTCCTTGAAATCTGTAGCGACACCTCCAAGTCACTATGGAGGTCGCTACAATAGCTCGTGCACATCCATAGCGAACTAGTGAAGTCGCTACGCTCAGGTCGCTATGGCACTTGATCGATTTTTTTAGTGTGGCCCTTCTTCTTGTAGCGACTATGCCAAGTCGCTAGGCAGGTCGCTACAAAAACTCGCGAGTGCTCCTAATGACTTAGACAAGTCGCTACGGTGAAATCGCAATGGTACTTAGGCTGGTGATGTAAAACGAGCACAAATCTCCATTCTTGGCTCCAAATCAGCTTCTATGCCTTCAAAATCAACAAAAAAAGGATTTCAAACACCTAATTAATACAAAAGTGATGCAATACAACCTAAATGCACTCTAAATGCATTAAGAATAATAAAATGAAAGCTAAAATGAATCCTAAAACCATGCAAATGCACAAGATATCAAGCAACATGATTGATTCTCAAGTTCCATATTATTAGTTTCATGAACATTGGATCTTGGAAGGATCAGAGGAAAGAACAAGCTTTTCCTTTTCCTTTTCCTTGACCTTCTGTTTCAAAGAACAGGAATGGAACCGTACTTTTGCAAGGTTTTTTGGTACTTATGAGCATTCCCATACCAAGTGAGGACGCTCAAAGAAGTGCACTCTCAGGCCAAGTGAGATCATTAAAGGTTGGACCAAAGTGGTCTGCTTTTAAAACAGTGTTTACAAACATTTTTTTAACTTTCGGATTGCAAATCTTGATAGGCTTCCGGTTAAAGCTAAGAACACTAAATAGGGTCTGAGTATTTATTTAGTGTTCTGAGTATTTACATTTCATTTCTATCTGCTCTGTTCAAGAAGCGTGTGTTACATAGTGCGATTTTCGTCGATTTGTGTCGACATAGTCGCATAATTCATTTGATATTTTAAAGAGAAACTCAAATTTAATTCCCTATGGCCTTAGCGTTGCATACGGCCAATGGCACGAGTCAAGGGACACGCTATTTCGTAAGGTTGTAATGCCAACTTCTCACTTTGACCTTTGATCTCACACAACAAAAGACCATTACGCAACTTAAGTATTATTTATAATAAATAACAATGCCTAATTATTGTTCACAGTTATAATATTTTTAAGCATTATTTTCTTATTAACACGGTAAAGGTTATAATGTGTTTTTTTTAACTATCAGACAAACATTCTATCAAGATCCCATCAGAGTGTGCAAGTTGCAAGTTGTATTAAAACATAAAATACATCTAAATACACAAAAACATCTAGATCTAGATACATACCAATTTTTTATGTATTCGAACTTTAATTAAAAAACTTTTTATATGAATATATTTAGGATAATAATGAGATTAACATACTTTTTAAATAAAAGTTGATCTCATAATAGTTACTCTATATTAGTTAATCTGAAAATGGCTTTATTAGTCATTTAGACTTTTTTAAATCTATCTAAATTAATACTTATAATTATGTAGACACTTAAGAAAATAATGACCTAATTAGCATAAATAAATAAAAAAGTGAGAAAAAATAATAGTCGACGAAGTTGGGCCGTCACGGCCTTCGAAAAGCCACGCTTCCCGAATCTTCCGGTTTATAAAACCATTCACCTCTCCACCAACCCTCTCGTAGTCTCCGCCTCCTCTTTCTTCATTCTCTCTTGTAAGTTTTAGAATCTGAATCTCTTTGATTCTATTTTCTTATGTTGTTTCTCTGATAGTTGTCTCGGTGTTTGTATATGAAACCTACGTTTGATTCTTGTTTTTACTTAGACTTCGTTGTGGGGACAAAACACAAATCCCCTCTACTCAATATCTTTCGACTCGATTTGATTCGACTTTCCTCATCTGATAGTGACTGGTTTGATGTCGTATTGCGATTGATATGCTAAATCGAACATATATTAACTGCAAAATTAAAATCAAATAGTTTAATAAAAATTCAAGCGAGTGAGTAACTTTTGTGATTTGTTGAAAAGTTTGTAACATCTAGACCTTAAATCGTTGTTCAAGTCTAAATCAAGACTTGTTTAGTGATTTAATTACAAAATATTACTCATTAGTCCTCTTGTGTTTTGGAGCATCGAGTGAAGATCTAATATAAGCTTCCAAGCTTGCATCTTCTCATTACGCTCCATAAATTAAAAATTTCTCATCAGTTTTGCATATTGGAACAGATTTTATTTTGGTTCTTGTTTCCACTTGCTACTTGTGATGCACATCTATCAATCTTATGTTTCAATTTATATTAACTCATTAGTCATATGTGTTTTTGGAGCATCGAGTGAAGAGCTAATATAAGCTTTCAAGCTTGCATCTTCTCATTACGCTCCATAAATGAAAACTTTCTCATTAGTTTTGCATATTGGAACAGCTTTTATTTTGGTTCTTGTTTCCACTTGCTACTTGTGATGCACATCTATCAATCTTATGTTTTAACTTATATTACTCATTAGTCATATGTGTTTTTGGAGCATCGAGTGAAGAGCTAATATAAGCTTTCAAGCTTGCATCTTCTCATTACGCTCCATACATTAAAACTTTCTCATCAGTTTTGCATATTGGAACAGATTCTCTTTTGGTTCTTGTGCCCATTTGCTACTTGTGATGCACATCAATCAATTTTACTTATTAACTTGTTTTCATCGTTATAGAGCTTATTATCTATTATTTTTGTAACGATGATTTAAGTTTCTAACACATAGGACTTCTTATTTGCAGACACAGGTGTATTTAAAAAATGGCAACCGTTCAAGTTTCTTCCACTAGCATGACCACCACCAAGGCGGTTCTTAGAAGCCAATCCACCAACAAGCTCATCACCAACAAAGTCTCTGTTGGATCTGTCAATAAAGTCTCGAGATCCTTTGGCTTGAAATGTTCATCCAACTCTGGTGCCACCATGTCAGCTGTATACAAGGTCAAGCTCATCGGACCCGATGGTCAAGAAAACGAGTTCGAGGTCCCAGACGACCAGTACATATTGGATGCAGCTGAAGAAGCTGGAGTTGACTTGCCTTACTCTTGCAGAGCCGGTGCGTGTTCCACCTGCGCTGGTCAGATCAAGAATGGCCAAGTTGACCAGGGTGATGGTTCGTTTCTTGAGGAACATCATTTGGAGAAAGGTTATGTCTTGACTTGTGTGGCTTACCCGCAGTCTGACTGTGTGATTCATACCCACAAGGAAGAGGAACTCTTCTAAGTCTGGTCTCTATGTGGTGGTAATGATGCAGATTGTTATTTTGAGTTATTATTATCAGTTTTAAAGGTGTGCTTTTGTATGAAAACGTCTCATGATATGCCTTTATCGTCAACGGGTTGCCACTGGTTAATAAAAGGGTTTAAGTAACCAATCTTTCTGGTTTCTATTGGTTTATGTGTTGTTCATCATCTATTTTCTCACAAGAATATTTTGGTATTCAATCTGGGCGAATTTAAACTAAGTCGGGTTTTGCCCAAAAAAAAAAAAAAAACTAAGTCGGGTCATTTTTCTTTTATAACCGGACTGAAAGTTGAACAGGTAAATTATCAACATCTCATATCATTTCAGTTGATGAGAATTTTCACAAAACCGAACTCGGGACTTCTCTCTTCAAATCTTTTGGAAACATAAGTTCATTCTGTTTTTCGGTTTACCAAATCTATTGGAAAATTCTGCTACGTCAGATCTTTTGATCTGGTTAGCTGATAATAAAGTTTCTGCATGTTCAAATTTGTTTATTTTGTTTACGTTGTTCTCCTCCTCCCAGAACGAGTGTGATGATAATAAGCTCATGTCTATCCCGGTTACAAAATATTGGCTTTGACATGGTAATGTTGACGTCCGAGGTTTTGACCCGATTAAACCGTTCAGTCCATCATCCAACTCCATTGTCCTAAGTGTCCATATGAAAGCTAAGCTAGCTTATGAGATTCAGCTACTTTCGCTGAGAAGCTTTATTGAGTTTAGAACTCCATTGTCCTAAGTGTCCATATGAAAGCTAAGCTAGCTTATGAGATTCAGCTACTTTCGCTGAGAAGCTTTATTGAGTTTAGAATTGATTGTGTCAATTTCAGTGTCAAAATAAGTCAGATAAGACTTCTTCTTCTCGATGTTGGCCAAGGTCCAGGAGCTTCTCACCAAAAGCTCTTGGCGGGTAATAGTCTAACTGTTTCTTATTGGTGTATCAACGTCGATTTCGACTATCAATTGTTCATGTAAACAATCGCCTTAGGGATTAAGGTAAAACTTCTCCATGAGGTTCTTCATCTTTCTAAGCTTAACTCGTCTTTTATAGGCTTTATCTTCTTATGTTTCGTAATGCTTTCTACTTTTGTTGTACCGTCGAGCATATGCCTCCGGGATCTTCTGCTTCAGTTGTAAACTTTCATGCTCGTTGAGCTTTTAATATAATTTCGTGTTACAAAAAAAAAGTTCTCCTCCTCTCCATTCTTTGATCTTTAAATCCCTCTGTGAATGATCCATTTTTGTTCATCACTGTGTTGATTGTAGAATTTTGGCTGAGTTAGAACAAAATCAATAGATTTGGGGTTTTTGTTTAAGATTTCCAAAGAAGATTTTATTAGAGTTATAAATATGTATATACCGGTTTACTGTAATTTAGTATGGTTGATTTAGTTTCCTTTAGCATAAACCAGTTATATATGTTGATGTACATTGTAACAAACTAAGATGATCAATAATATTATTCATTTTCCTAAAGCTATCTTGCTTCTTTCGTCATCATCTTCTTCATAATTGAGCTTTGAATCATCTAATATGGTATCAGAGCAATTCTGATTCTCGTTTTTCCGCTTCGTTTCATCATCATCCCTACTCAAATCAGTTACGTTTCTTCGATTATGAATGTTTTCTTTCATCCATTATTGGCCGAGATCTTGGTGATTCTTCTTCGACAAATTCTCGCGATCTATTGTTTCGCAGTCTTCATCATCTCTCTGCTTTGTTTATGAATCGATTGATTCCTCTCTTGCTTCGCTTCTTGGATTGACGATTTTTCCGATTCACCATGGATCCTCAAGATTCTGAAGCTTCGATTCCTGGATCTACTTTGCCGTCGCTCTCTGATCCTAACTCCAATCCTCTCTTTGTTCATCATGCTGATCACGCTGGTATCTCCCTTGTCTCTGAAAAACTTGTTGGTATTGGGAATTCAATAGCTGACGTAGATCGATGCTTATGGCCTTAGGTGCTAGAAATAAGGATGCGATTGTTACTGGTGTGTTTCCGGAATTAGATGAGAGTCATCCTGATTATGGTTCTTGGTCACGCTGTAACAATATTGTGAGCACTTGAATTGTGAAATCTGTTGATAAATCTATTGCGAACAGTATCATGTATTTGGAGACGGCTAAGCAGATGTGGCAGGATCTTCATGATCAATTCAAGCAGAGTGATGGACCTAGAACAGCTGAAATCAAACAATAGATATATTTAGAAGTTCAGGGTTCTAATACTGTGAGTGCGTATTACACTCATCTTAAAAAACTATGGGAGGAGCTTAAGAATCATGAAGCTCCTTATACATGTTGTTGTGGTCAGTTGGATTGTGCGGGCCATAAACAGCTAGTTAAAAGAAATGAACAAGATCATATTCTCAAATTTCTCATGGGATTAAATGATACCTTCACGGCTACTCGAGGACAAATATTGATGCTGGAGCCTAAGCCGTCTATCTCGAAGGTTTTCAACTTGATTTCCCAAGAAGAACGTCAACGATCTATGAAGTCTACGAGCAATATGACCTGTCAGATTTCTCAAGGAGATTCATCTCTGGAACCGGCGGTTGCGGCATATTCAGGGGGCTACAATAAACAATGGACTCGTCCCATTTGTTCTCATTGTGGACTCTCTGACCATACCGTGAATCGTTGCTACAAACTACACGGTTACCCTCAAGGGTATAAGACTAACAACTCGCTGAACAAGTCACATGACATGTCTTCTAACAAATCTGGTTCTCAACAACAACATGGGTCTAAGGGTTCTACCGTGGAAAATATTACACATGAATCTGGGGGTATTACTATGCATGACCATCATGGTACTCGCTTGGGGACAGTCACTTTGGATCAAGTTCAGAAACTTCTTCTAAGTGTTCTTAATGCCAACTCTAGTAGTACTGAGAACAATTATTCTCAGATTGCGGGCAGTGTTCTTAAACTCTCCAATGGATCGGTCTCTACTTTAAACCTCAACCTCATATAGTCACTTTAACTACTGATCAGGCATATTCTTCAAGTAAAATTTTCACACAAATACATTTTATTTCTGTGGAAATGAAGAATGGCCTTACTTTTTCGTCTTAATCTTGGGTGATAGATACATGAGCTAGTTGACATGTTTGTTCTCACTTTAACTTGTTTTCTACTACTATAATGATTTCTAATACGGTTGTTACTTTGCCTGATGATTCTCGTATTCTTGTATCTCTCCCTGGCACAATTGTTCTTTCATCTCAATTGACTCTTAAATTTAATCTTTTGAGCATTAGTGCTTTGACTAAGGATACTTCTATCTCATTTTTGTTTTCTTCTCATTCTTGTTACATACTTCCTTTTAATCCACTTGATTTTCTTCATGAGCATACTCCGGATTACATGATTGGGAAGGGTAACCTCCAACAAAATCTCTATATCATGGATTCTCATGCTCCTGAATCGTCTTCCATTGCTCATGTGCATCATATATCTCAAGTTTCGTCTGAAGTTTGGCATCAAAGATTAGGACATCCATCTCCACACAAGATTTCTTTTCTTTCCAAAGATTTAGATATTTCAAAAGATAACATCGTTCATGATCATCTTTGTAAAGTTTGTCCTCTTGCAAAACAAAAACGTTTATCGTTTTCTTCTTCGAATAATATGTTTTCTTTGCCTTTTGACTTGATTCATCTTGATATTTGAGGTCCATTTCATGTTCCAACGATTGAAGGTTATAGATATTTTTTGACAATTGTGGATGATTGCACTAGAATAACATGGTTATATCTTCTAAAAGATAAAACTTCGGTTGTTAAAGTTTTTCCTGAATTTCTTACACATGTTGAAACTCAATATAATGTTTCTGTCAAAGCGATTAGGACTGATAACACACTTGAAATTGCTTTTACATCTTTACTTCTTTCAAAAGGTATTGTCCATTACTTCTCTTGTGCTTATACTCCTCAACGGAATTCTGCTGTAGAGAGAAAGCATCAACACATTTTAAATGTGACTCGTTCTCTGCTTTTTCAATCAAATATTCCTATTGAGTATTGGGGTGACTGCATTCAAACAGCTGTTTACCTTATTAATAGAACTCTTACGCTTCTCTTGAAAAACAAAACTCCTTATGAACTTCTCACTGCTAAACGTCCTAGTTATAAGCATCTTAGAGTGTTTGGAAGTATTTGTTTTACTTCCACATTGCTAAAAGATAGAGACAAGTTTTCTCCTAGGGATTCTCCATGTGTGTTTCTAGGTTATATCAAGGTTACAACGGCTATAAAGTTCTTGATTTAGATACAAATGTCGTTTCTATCTCACGCAATGTTGTTTTCCATGAAACCTGTTTTCCTTTCTCTGAACGCCTTGATAAACATTCAACAGATGAAATCTTTGGTCAACATGTTTTTCCTATGCATGTTCCTGATTCTCCGTTTCCAGCTTTCTTTGATATAGGACCACACTCTTCACCTGATTTAACTTCGTTTGCTGAATCTGATTATGTTCCTATTTCATCTTCGTCTGATGTTCCTAGTTCTTCGTGTAATAACCCTGTTCATATTTCTTGTACTAGAACTAAACGTCAAACCAAAGCACCTGCATATCTTGATCAATATCACTGCTATCTTTTAAATAAAAGGGAATTTTTTTCGCTTTCTAATCATACGACATCTTATCCTATTCCTGCATTTCTTTAATATGATAAGGTTTCTTCTGCACAACGGAATTTTCTAATCAATATTACCACGGTTATTGCTCCGAAAACCTATAAAGAGTCGATCCTTTGTGATGAGTTTAGGATGTCCATGAAATCTGAAATGATTTCTCTGGAAGAAACTGGTACTTGGTCCATCTGTGAGCTGCCTCCTGGTAAACACCCTGTTGGTTGTAACTGGTTCAATACTTAGAAATTCAATCCTGATGGCACGGTGGAGAGACCGAAGTCTCGTCCTGTTGCTAAGGGTTATACTCAGTTAGAAGGCTTGGATTACTTGGGCACTTTTTCACCAGTTGCTAAGCTTGGTTCTCTGCCTCTCTTATTGGCTCTAGCTGCTGCTAAACATTGGTCCACGGCACAGCTCGATGTGAGTAATGCCTTTCTCAATGGAGATGTAGACGGAGAGATTTACATGACTATTCCACAAGGCTACACTGAGTTAACTGGTCGTTCTTGTCCTCCAAACTCAGTTTTTTTGTCTGCACAAGTTCCTTTATGGACTCAAAAAAGCTTCACGACAGTGGAATCAGAAGCTATCTCAAGTCATTACTATAGCTGGATTTAAGCAAGCATCTTCAAACCATTCTCTCTTCGTCAAGAGTTCTGGTTCACTTTTCATTGCTGCTCTAGTATACGTGGATGATATCTTGATTGTCGGCAATGATAATGATGAGATTGACTCCTTCAATAAGTCTTTAAAGAATGCTTTCAAGCTTCGGGATCTTGGCCCTCCCAATTGTTTTTTGGGTTTCGAGATTACTCGTAATGAAATTGGTATCTCTATTAATTAGCGGAAGTACACTCATGAGCTACTTCAAGACGCTGGTTATCTTGGCTGCAAACCTGTTTCAGTTCCTATGGAACCCAACCTGAAGCTCACTGATTCTTCTACTTCTGGTGATCTCCTTTCTGATGCATCCATCTATCAGAAGATTGTTGGAAAGCTTCTTAATCTCACGCATACTAGACCTGATATCACATATGCAGTCCATAAACTCAGTCAGTTTATGTTTGCTCCACGTCATGATCATTTAAAGGCTACTCAACGTGTCTTATGTTACTTGAAGAATGATCCTGCTCAAGGATTATTTTACTCTGCTTCTTCAGAGGTCTCTTTGACGGCATTCTGTGATGCTGACTGGGTTACTTGTCCTGACTCCAGACGATCCACTACTGGCTTTTGCATTTTTTTAGGTGACTCTCTGATCTCTTGGCGTGCGAAGAAACATCATACTGTTTCACGAAGCAGCTCTGAAGCTGAGTACTGATCAATGGCAGACACGACATGTGAGCTTAGCTGGTTGGATTCTTTGTTGCGTGATCTTCATTGTCCTCTTACAGGGCCGGCTAAGCTGTTTTGTGACAATCAATCAGTATTACACATCGTTTCAAATCCGGTATACCATGAACACATATTGAGATCGATTGTCATGTTGTACAGGAGAAGCTACAGAGTGGATTTCTCAAAACGATGCATGTGATGTCGGAGCATCAGCTGGCATATATTCTTACAAAAGCTGTTCAGCCTGCAGTGTTCAATCACTTGTTACTCAAGATGAGACTTCATGATCTGTTTGTTCCATCTTGAGAGGAGGGTATTAGATTTATAAATATGTATACACCAGTTTAGTGTAATTTGGTATGGTTGGTTTAGTTTCCTTTAGCATAAACCAGCTATATATAGACGTTGATGTACATTGTAACAAACTAAGATGATCAATAATATCATTCAATTTTCTAAAGCTATCTTGCTTCTTTCGTCATCATCTTCCTCATAATTGAGTTTTGAATTATCTAATAGATTTTGTTTTTGAATCTCCTAAGATTTCTTTGAGCTAAATCTGATGGTCAGAAGTGCTGAGGAGATGAGTGGTTCTGCAATTGGATTCAAGATCAAGATGACTGTATCAAGTAGATGATTCATTCGGAACATTGTGGTCCAATGATAAGGATGGGCTATTTCCTACATCTAGGTTGTGAGTTCAACTTCAAATCCGGCTAGAGAAAATTATTGCATGGATCATTGCTTTCGGTCATTTGCAAATCTTGTGTGCAAATTTATTTGTTGGTCATGTGTTCCAAGAGATTAGTCTAAATCTATTTGAACCTGAGATACAATCTTGAATTATCAAAAAGAATAAAAAGATTATCCAACCTGACTTGAGCTCTAGTTTGACGACGGCTGCGCTTCAATCTCGATACCCCTACACTGACACGTTAACCTACCAAGCTACAAAGGTTAGGCAGCCACATTAACAAAGTTATTGGGCTTGTTGTTGATTACCTTTGTATTGGGTTAATGCCTCTTTTTTAGTTTTATATGTCTCTTTGTATTGGGTTAATGCCTCTTTTTTAGTTTTATATGTCTGAATCCTAAGTTAACTTTTATAATGATTAATTATAGAAATAATTTTAATAAATGTAAGAGTATCTCCAAAAGACACTTTATAACTTTAAATATGAAGTTTTTGACTATCCAAAAAGAAACTCTAAAACTTCAAATTTGAGGTTTTGAGTAGTGAAACTTCAAATATAGTGTCACTACTCAAAACTTCAAATTTGAAGTTTCATACTTTTATTTGCATTTTGGTCCTTACAATTACATATCATATTTATAACTCTTAAATATTTTGTTGTTTATCATTTTAATCTTTAAATTTTTTATCTCATAAATATTTCAAAATTGTTTTAATAAATATAATGATAAGATTTCAAATATTTAAAAACTAGAATTAGACAACAAAAATATTACCAGATTTAATATAGTATTTTTTTCATAATTTAATATTTAATTATATATTTTGTTTATAATTTTTTTATTTTAGTGCAAAATTTTATCAATTAATATTATTGTAATATTTTATATATGTACTAGTTATTTATAAAAATTCTATGAATTTTAATTAGTTATAATAAATATAAGGACCATAGTATAAAATACAAATAGTTTTGAAGTTGAGTTTGAAGTTTTACTTTTGGAGTACAACATCTTTAAACTTCAAATATAGAGTTTTACAAACTATAAAATAGAGAGTCATTTTGGAGATGCTCTAAACTAATATATTTAACTGTCATTATTAAAAAAAAGATTTATTGTTTATGTCAATTAAATTTTTAATTTTAGCTGTCCTTTTCTTTTTAAAATAACATATATAATAAAAAGAAGTATTCATAAATAAAAAAATATTTACAAAAAAGTACCTGAAAGATTCTTTATAAAAAAAATATTTTATAGATATATGAGCATGAAAAGAGATTTTACAAATAATATGATTTCATAAAAAAAAACTTCACAAAAACAATTTTAGCATTAAAATCATTTTAAGATTTGTTTCTTTTTTTGGACAAACTATCCAAGATTTGATTAAGTTCGTTGTTTTAATATATGAGACACACACAACGGAGTTTGGTTTTTACTTTTTTTCTCTTTCACATCGTAGGACACTGTTATGAGTAAACATCATTATTCTCATTAATTCAATCTGAATGTACAAAATGTGCTTATATACATGACTCGACTTAGATAACCGAAGCTATATAACCGGTTTATATATATACCGGTGTACAATCAACTATTCACCAAACTAAACCAGAACTATATACAATAATAGTCCCCCTCAAGATGGGATGAAAATGTTGAGAAGACCCATCTTACCTATGAGCCTCTGAAAAGGTGCAGGATATAATGGTTTGGTAAAAGGATCAGCTAGTTGCAGTTCAGTACGAACGTGTAGAAGTTTGAACAGACCTGCAACGAGTCTTTCACGCACACTATGACAGTCCATCTCTATTGTCTTCGTTCGTTCATGAAAAACAGAGTTATGGGCAATGTGAATGGCAGCAGTATTGTCACAGAAGAGCAGAGTTGGCTTGACCAAAGGCATATGAAGCTCTTTGAAGAAGTTAGTAAGCCAAAAAAGATCATCCGAAACAACCGAGAGGCTGCGATACTCTGCTTCAGCAGAGCTCTTGGAGACGACTTGCTGTTTCTTGGATCTCCAGGCAGTAAGAGAAGTGCCTAGAAAAATACAAAAACCAGAGGTAGATCGCCTAGTATCCTTGCACGATCCCCAGTCAGCATCAGCAAAGGCTTAAATTTGCATCTCAGCTTTAGATGAATAAAACAAACCTTTACCTACTGTCCCTTTGATGTAATGTAACACTTTAAGAAGAGCTTTATGATGAGCTTCGCGGGGAGCAGAAGAAAACTGATTGAGTTTGTTAACCGCGAAAGTTATGTCCGGTCTAGTGATTTGCAAATACATCAAGCGTCCAACCAAACGCCGATAAGCCTTAGCATCAACAAAATCACCACCGATCCATCGGAATGGTAGATGGCTTACAACCAAGTAACCCTGTATCATCCAAAAGATCCAAGGCATATTTTCGCTGACAAACATGAATACCATCAGTGGAACGAGCAATCTCAAGACCCAAAAAATACTTCAAAGGACCGAGATCGCGAAGTTTGAAGAAGGACTTTAGTTGAGACTTGAGAAGTTCCACTTGGGTGTCATCATTACTGCAAATAATGATGTCATCCACATAGACTAACACACAAAGGAACAAAGTACTCGTGATCTTTAAGAAGCATGTGTGATCAGAATGTGTCTATGTGAATCCCAAAGAAGTAAGTGTAGTAGAAAATTTGAGAAACCACAGACGTGAGGCTTGTTTGAGACCATACAAGGACTTCTGAAGCTTACAAACTGCATTATCAGGCAGTTTGTCCCCCTTTCTGGATGCGTACCCTGGAGGAAGACGCATGTAAATTTCTTCGTCGAGATCACCATTGAGGAAGGCGTTAGAGATATCCAGTTGATGAAGTGTAAAGTTGTGAATGGCAGAGAGAGCAAGGATCAACTTTACAGTAGTAAGCTTCACAACCGGTGAGAAAGTATTATGATAATCGACCCCTTCTTGCTGTGTATAGCCCTTGGCTACAAAACGGGCCTTATAACGTTCAACACTGCCATCAGCATTAAACTTGACTTTAAACACCCATTTACAACCAATTGGAGTCTTATCTGGAGGGAGAGTGCATATAGACCAAGTATCAGTAGCTTCCAAAGCATCAATCTCCGCGTCCATTGGGTCATCCCAGACAAGAAGTTTCTTTGCCTCAGCATAGGTTAAAGGCTCTTTGATCTTGTCAACAGACACGAGAAAGGAAAGATACAACGGTGACACTTTCCCATATGAAAGAAAGGAAGAAATTTCATGAATGGTTGAAGATCCTATTGAGTTGCAATAGTAATCTTGAAGATAAGCTGGTTGTTTAATTCTCCTGTGAGATGGCTGAACAGAAGGTTCAGAATCATCAAAAGAAGAACTTGCAGGAGGCAAATTCTCCATAGAGTGAGAATCAGAAGAATTCTCAGTTCCCGGAATTTGTGTTGTCACAGGAGAACGTGGGACAAGATCAGGAAAAAAGATAGAATAGTCAAGAGAGAGATCAGTCCCAACAAGTGGAAAAAGGTCTTCGTGAAAAAACACATGCCGAGAAATGTGAATGGCATTGGTTTCAAGGTCAAGAAGCTTGTATCCCTTAACACCAGAGGGATAGCCTAAGAAGATACAAGCTCTAGCACGAGGATCAAATTTTGTTCTGCTCTTCGGGGAAGTAGAGGAATAACAAAGGCAACCGAAAACTTTGAGTTGAGTATAATCTGGTAACTTTTTAGTTAAAATTTCAAAAGGACTTTTGTTAGAGAGAACAGGGGATGGAAGTCGGTTGATAAGATGAACTGCAGAAAGAATGCAGTCACCCCAGTATTGAAGAGAGATGTAGGATTGAAACAAAAGAGAACGAGCAACGTTTAAGATGTGTTGGTGTTTACGCTCTACAACAGAATTCTGTTGAGGCGTTTCAGGGAAAGAATGAAAGGAAAGGATGCCTTTTGATTTATAGAAAGAAGTGAAATTGAGTTCTGGTGCATTGTCAGCTCTAACTCCCTTAACCTTTCTATCAAACTGATTTTCTACCATAGTGATAAACTCTGGAAATACCCGTAAGACATCTGACTTAGACTTAAGAAGATACACCCATGTGGCTCTAGAGCAGTCGTCTACTATGGTTAGGAAGTACCTTGTGGCAAAGGGAAGATGAGGAAGGGACGGAAGCTGAGACAGAGTGAACTTCTGGTCCAGGATGACTGCTTGGAGCTTGGAGTTTGGTGCTCAGGAACGAAACCAATTGCTGAATCTGTGACGGAGAGAGATCTTCTGAAGGTTGATCATTGTTCTGAAGATTCTCAGAAACAGTCACATTTGCAGAAACATAGGAGAAAGACTTATCAGACTTCTAAGTAGGCTTCATACTATTGGGATAACCGTGTTTCTTGTAGCAACGATCAATGATGTGACCAGGACGATTACAAAACGTGCAGTAAGGACGATCTCTTTGCTGATAACCAGTAGACTATCCACCAGAAGAGATCAAAGCAGTTTTGTTGATATCCTGAGCAGAAGGTTGAGAGACCTGAAATGCCGCTGTAGAAGATGTATCCAGAGAAGCCGAATTTGTAGCCTGCTTTTGACTGTCTTCTTGATCAAGAAGATTGTATATCTCAGAAAAGGTCGGCAGATTCTTCTTCATAAGAATTCGGCTTCGAATATGCTCATAGTTGTCATTTAGTCCCATCAGAAAGTCAATGATTTTATTTGTTTCTCTCTCAGCAACAAGATCCTCCACAGTTCGATTCGTAGCTTGAATATTTGATAACTCCTCCCATAGTGATTGAGTCTTGGTGTGGTATGCAGAAAGAGACAAACTACCTTGACGAAATGAATGTAGTTGATGACGAAGCTTGTACAAGCGAGGCAGGTTAGACTTATGATAACGAGAATGAAGATCACTCCAGATTTCAGAAGCATTCTTGAAGTACAAGATGCTTGTATAGATCGACTTAGTAACGCCATTGAGAAGCCATGATTTGACCATGCTGTTACAGCGACACCAAATCTTGACATACGGATCATCATCAGGAGGTTTCACTATCGATCCATCAACAAAACCTAGCTTATTCTTAGCCTCAAGACTAGTCGTCATAGCAATGATCCACACACTATAGTTACTACCATCTAAAGGTTCAGCAACTAGAACTAATCGAGGATGATCTGAGTTGAGAAGATGATACGGTGAATGAATGTTATCAGGAGAATTCGATACCTCAAATCGATCGACTGAGGAAGGAGTAGCGGAACGATTCTGAGTGTCACGGTCCTGAGCACCGTGACAATCTCGTGGCAGATTAGATCCAGAAGTCACGCCACGAGCAGTCGGAGAAGAAGGAGAGCCAAATTCCGGTAGATCTGGCGACGAACGACGATATTGAGATTTTCAGTTACGTTTCCCCATTGATATCAATATCCAGCTCAAAAACTCGTGAAGAGAGCTTAATCAAGCTGAAATTGCACAGGGAAGAAGATGAGAACGACAAATCGAGAAGAACCAGAGAAGAACGGATTGATTCCGGCGAGATTCCGGTGAGAAAATGGAAGTGACGATGAAGAGATGACGTAAGCGGAAGTTTGTTAGAGAATAAGATATTTTCGCTCTGATACCATATGAGTAAACATCATTATTCTCATTAATTCAATCTGAATGTACAAAGTGTGCTTATATACATGACTCGACTTAGATAACCAAAGCTATATAACCGGTTTATATATATACCGGTGTACAATCAACTATTCACCAAACTAAACCAGAACTATATACAATAATAACTGTTGTGTTTCTATTAAAGTCTAGATGACGTATGTTCATTTCTTGGAATTTATCCATCACCATAGTCTTATTGGCATACGTCGAACTGTTTAATTTATATTGCATCCGTTAATATCTTTATGATAACAGTATTGTATTATATAATGAGTCTATGAAATAAAACTCTTGAAGTATAAAAATTTACAATAGCATTTTTTTTTAGCAACACAATACAGATTTTTTTATGATAACAGTTCTTTTTTGAGCACCACAATACAGTTTAAGTAGCGCTTTCTATTTGATTATTTTTATGTGGAATGCGTGGTCGTGACTAGATGATTCCCTTAGGTCACCGGATATCTCCTCCTTGTTTACATTAAATTCATGCAATATTTAGCAATAACATTTTGATAAATCATTACTTCACTACAAAATTATATTTTGAAATCAGAACAGTGGATTCAGTTTAGTTTCGAAACCCATCTCTTTGCCACTCGGCCATAAAATCCAGATCAACAATGGTTTCGTTAAAGTATTTTGTTTGTTACTAAACATTTATTTTACTCTTCACAAAGCGTGATTTCTGTGTGTTCAATTTTGTTATGTAAAATTTTAATTTATCACATGACATCTAAAACGAGATCATAAACTCTCTTTAATCTATATACAATGTTAGATGTTTACAGAAGAAAATATATTGCAGAAAAAACCACTCACAAAATAAAAATAAAAATTTCATCAAAACATATTTAATTAGTATTTCCTTAGTTTCCCACTAATATTAAAAGTACTCAAACTAGAAACACATCTTTACGTACACACAAACATAGAAAAACATGTTGATTACTCGATTATTGAGAGAGAAGTTAAACAAAGCACGTGAGTGGATCAGGCGTTGAAGGCGGTGGGGAGAGAAAGACGGTGATCTAGCCGTGGCGGTCCCTGAGATCCGCGCCTCCTTCGCCATATATGACGCCACTTATTTTTAAATTCACCTTTAAAACGATAATATAATTTCTCACTAACTATTTGAAATTCACCTAGTTTGAAGTTTTTTAATTATCGTCCTACAGGTAATCGTATTGCTTTCACCCCTTACTCAACCAATAAATGTTTCAAACTTCAACAATGATTAACTATTTAAGCTAAAAATCAAATACCATAAAATTGTTTAAGAAGTAGAAGCAACTACCACGAACTTGGTGTTTTGATGAACTAGTGAGAATATTTTCAGAAGATGGATCCAACATGCAAGACACCATCCAACGCAAAAGAAACGAAATGGGTGTGGAGACTGGTGAGGGTCCCCACACGTTTGAGTGACGCCTAGTTTTAAAGAACGTACGTGTTATATACTTATACTTAGATTTTAAATGCATTAAAATTTAAAAATACTATTTTTTCTTATGTTTCTTAATAAATGACTTTTTAAATATTTTTATTTCAAAAATTACATGAACTCTTTAATTTTTAATATAAAAATTATTTTTTATATTACTTGACTTTTATAGCATATTGGTTTTCTATTAGTTGAGTTATGATTAATTAGATAATTTAATGATGTTTTGTTAGAAAATCAAAAAACATTTTTTTTTACAACTGAAAAGTTATTTAAAGGCATAGAAAGAACCCTAGCAGCCGTTTGATAGAAAAAAGGTAATTTTCCGTTTTGTCCTCTCCGGCTTCCGGCGAATCTTGTCGGTGTCGTGAGAGTGTAGGTAATGTCTTGTAGTAGGTTTATCTTTTAGATCTGAGATTTTTGACGGTTTTGGAATGGTGAGAGGTGGTTGATTTTGTCGTCGTTCCAGTTATTTCTTGTTGCTTTGAACAGATCTGGATATTTTTCTGGTGTGCGGTGAAAGACTATAAGCCGGCTCCAATGTGAGTTGCTAATTCTTCCATCGGATTTGTTGAAGCTTTATTCAGGTATGTCTCTGTGGGTTATCAATGTCGTCATTCATCATCCTATTTGTTCTTTTCGGTCCGTGGAAGCAATGGGTCGCTATGATAGCAGTTAGTTTAAGTCTGGTTGTGGGTCGTCTTCTGGATGTGGTCTTGTTGCGGGAGCATATACTTTTTCTTCCTAGAAGCTGAGTGTTTCTGGTGGGGTTTACTAGCATCGCAGTGGTTCCGTCTTTCAGTTCTTCTCTTGTGAGGAGGTGGCCATTCTTCAGTCGGTAGATGGATGAGTTTGGGATGCGAGTGTCCGCGTGTAAGAATTGGAGGTCTTACATGGCGTTTTCATCGATCAGAGTTCAAGAGTCTGCTTTGTCTCCGGGAGTTTGTATACTCGCCGGCTTATGTCTCCATGGATGTTTTTTTTATCCGCTGGCTTTGTCTCCTGGAGTTTGTATAACTCGTCGATTGTATATCAGTCCCGTCATGTTGTAATCTGATATGGTTAAGGAATGCGGTCGATGCGAAAAAGAGCATGGTCTAAAGAAGGCATTGTGATTGTGTTTGTAGTTGCAGGCAAGGTTTTTTTTTAATCTATTAACATGAATGAGCTTTAGACCACCCGCAACGGGGGTTCATGACAACTGCTTAGCGTTAATCCTTAGGTTTGTTTTAATATAATAATAGTTATTATGGTAATTTAGCTAAGGATTGGTCCGTCGGGACTGAGCATAAGAAGCTTAAGGAGCTGATCTTTGTGTATGTGGCAACGTGTGAGTGGAACGGGTTTGGTTTGTGTTTGGGTTGGGTTAAAAAAAATAGGTCATTCTCGACCGAGACCGAAAAAAAGAGCTCTCGACGATTAGGCGATAGCTCGGCGATTTCTCTCCATCGGCTTCACCAAGGTAAATCGAAGCCTGAACTTGTCTATCTGTTCGATTTAGATCATTTTTCATCTTGTTTCCTCTCAATTAAGGTTTCGGGAATGGGATTTCAATCGGGTTTACGACTGAAATTAGGGTTTCAAAAAGCATTGGGGTTAAACCGATTTGGGGTTAAAATCGAGTATGGGGGTTTGTAGAAAGGGTTTCAAATGATTTTGGTTTCAATCGGAAGCGGATCTGCTCTTTTTTCTTATACGGTTTCGAGACGATTTTGGTTTCAATCGGAAGTGGATCTTCTCTTTTCCTTAACGGTTTCAAAACCTTTTAGGTTTATATGTGTTCGCTTTCAGTCGGTTGTAAATGATTTGTCATTTTTTTCAATCCATATGTTGTCTAGGTTTATATGTGTTCGCTTTCAATCAGTTATAAATGATTTGTTCTTTAACTATGTTCTTTCATCATTTATCTCAGGTTAACGAAAATGGGACAAGATTACAGCTACAGCCAGACTTCTTCATCATCAAACTCTCTAGACATGATCTCCCTTGTTGAAGCAGAAGCTCAAATGTACGCGGATGAAGCTGAGAGTACCTACAGTAGTGCAGAGCTGGATCAGTTCCCACCTTAACCAGAGGCTGATGATGGAATCATGACGACATGCTACTGTGGTTCACTGCCTGTTGTTGGATGCTATTACACTCCTAAAGATCCATACAGAATGTACTTCACATGCGACAATGTCGATGATGGGGACTGCCACATTTGGAAATGGTGGGATGTGGCTGTTACGGAGGAGATGTGTGAGTTTCAGAGACAACTCAGGCAGCTTAAGGATCAATCTTTGGAGTGTGACCAAAAGCTGGTTAAGCTACATAAGACCGTCTGTGAGCTAAAGAAGAAATCAGAGACTACAAATGGCTTTGCATTGGCACTTTGTGTAATGGTCTCCGCATTAGTTCTTATAGGTTTGGCGGATATGTTTCTGACTGTTAAGTATCTCCCTTGTGCTTTTGGTTGTTGTTCATGCTATTTAGTAAAACTTTTGACTGTTTGATCTTATGTTTTTGCAGGAAGAGTTTCAAAGAAGTAAACCCATAGCATCCTTAAGCTCGAGAGTGTCTGTATAATTAGGTACGATTACTACAACCTCCTACTCTCTTTTCTTTGAATTAATAAAAACAAGTATTAGTGTATTTTCTTTGTTTAATAAAAACATATATTAGTGTATTTTCTTTGTTTAATAAAAATAAAACCCGAGAAGGTGTTAGTTGTAGTTGAGTAGAAAATTTTGTATAAAAGCTTCAACTTTGATAGTTCTTGCGTAAATGCTAGTTGTTTGGTTTCTACCTTCCCACCGTCTCAGATTTGATTATTTTAAACGTTTTAGTACTTTACAAATGGGTGTTAGTCTGATTTGATTGGTGTTTAATGCAACTACTTATTAGCTTTCTATCATCCTATCTACTCGGTTTGTATTGCCTTTAAATGTTTCTTAGTTTAAGCTCGCCTACTTAAGTCTATGTGTTGCTATTAGAGTGACACAGACCAATCTATTAACATGGATAAGAATACTAGTTATGTGAACCTACTGTTTAGTCAATCTCAGACTCCAGTGGACCTTGATTCACCCAAACCTTTTTGGTTTGGTAGCCAAGGTCCTAATGAGTCTGTTGTCGAGCCTGTTGTTGAGTCTAGTGTCGACACTGGTGGCGACACTGGTGTCAAGGAGAGGAGGAAATTGTTTCCGAAGGAGGATAAAATCTTTATTGGTGCTTGGCTTAACACCAGTAAGGACCCTGTCATCAGAAATGAGCAGAAACATGGTGCTTTCTGGAAGCGGATTGTAGAGTACTACAGTGCAAGCCCGCACCTGGTTGGGACAATACCGAGAGAGCTTTGTTCCTGCAATCAGAGGTGGGGTAGGATCAACTGTGAGGTATCCAAGTTTGCTGGATGCTTTGACGCGGCTCTGAGGGAGCAGAGAAGTGGCCAAAATGATTATTATGTGATGAAAGCTGCCTTAGACATTTTCTTCAGTAATAACGACTACAAGTTCACCATGGATCACTACTGGAGGGAGCTGAGGCATGACCAGAAATGGTGCTCCACCTATGGGCCTAAGGATGGTGGAAAAGAAAAGCGCAAACAAGTGTTGGAGGTTAATAGAGATGAAGAGGGTAGACCTCCCGAGGTAAAGGCTGCAAAAGCTGGTAGTAAGAAGAAAAATAGTGATAGAGAAGAGGAGTTGGCAAAGCTACAGGGGGTTTTAGAAGTCAAAGAAAAACTCTCTAGACATAATCTTCTTGATCGTTTACTCGCGAAGAAAGAGCCACTGTCTGAAATGGAAACAAATCTTAAACAAAAACTAATGTTTGAAATGTTATGTTGTATTAATCTTGTATTGAGGTATTTGTCTTGTTTTGAGTACTTGGGGCTTTAAAACTTTATTAACTGTTGTCTTATTTGTTGTGTCAGGTTCATCTCGGTAGGCATGTGAACCAAGTAACGGGTGCATTTGGCGGTGTTAAAGTCTTTTGGTCTGTAGCTCATGTGAACCAAGTCTCTTTTCCCTCACTTTATGTATTATAAGTAGTACTCATGATGTGTGTCTTTAGCTTTGTATCTCGGAGAGGTTGTTTCCTTTTGCCTCAAAACTTGTATCCTCTTGTTAAAATCTTGCCTCAAAACTTGTATCCTCTTGTTAAAATCTTGCCTCAAAACCTTGTGTTTCTCGGAGAGGTTGTAATGTACTTGTAATATTCTGATTAAACTCCAATCGATTCCTACTACTACAAGAACCACTTCTGTTTAGGTAATATTCTGATTAAACTCTTGCTTCTCTTCGTATCACAAGTACCACTACTTTTGGTTAGACTGCATTTGTCTTGAACTTGTGTAGAGATTAGAAACTTTGTTCTGAACTTTTATAACATATAGCAATTGAAACTTAGAACCACTTGTCTCGAACTTGTGTAGAGATTAGAACTTGTGTATAATTTAGTATTTGTGAAGAATAGAACTTGTGAAGAATACAACTTGTAATCAACATATCGGACGTTATATAACTTGTGTAAAAATATATAAACATATCACACGACTGTGGTCCACTTCGGGTTTACGTTTAAGTCCATGTGAATTTGAGCAAGACAGGTTAATAAGTGAGAAATCAAGAACGGGGACTACGTTGAAGCTTTTAGTCCAAACATTTCCTCCTCGGTGAACTTCATCTAGTTCCAAACGGTTAGCAAAAGACCAAACTCCATTTGATTTTTGAACTTATAATTTCTAAAATTTATTTTCTTAAACTCATTATAGTTTGTTGAAAATAAATACAATTTAAATTATACTATTTAAATTAAAATTACAAAAAGTTTAAAATAGGAAGTAAGATGAGTTATCATTACAAAAAATATTTTAAAAATGGGAAGTAAGATGAAAAGATTTTTAAAATGAATTTTCTTAATAGGATTTCTTTTATTTTATGATCTATTACCAAAAAGATCCAAATAGGAAGTAAAATGACAAGATTTTTGAACTAAATTTATTAATGCTAAAAATAAAAGATTGAATAACTTCAACTTAATATTTTGTTTTTAAAAGGAGGGATACCTAAAATGTCATCATCTTCATCCGATGGGCTCGAAGAAAGATTGGACGAACTTTTTGATGAAATCGTCGAAGATACGTACAACGACATAGTTGAGGCCCAAACCAATAAGCAAAATAGACGTGCTTATATTGAACGAGAACCTGAAGCAGGACACAACCGTTTATGGAATGACTACTATAGCGAGGAGTCGACATTCTCGGCACATTTATTCAGACGGTGTTTCCGCATGAATAAGGATTTATTCATGTGTATTGTCCATGACCTCTCAGAGAACGTTCCGTTCTTTCAAGATGCAACCGGAAGGTTTGGTCTTTCTCCACTAAAAAAATGCACGGCAGCAATTTGTCAGGTTGCTGATGGTTCTGCAGCTGACACAGTTGACGAGTATCTCCGACTTAGTGAGAGCACAACACTTTTGTGTTTACATAAGTTCACTAATGGAATAATCCAGTTATTCAAAGATGAGTATCTACGACGACCCACACCAGAGGATCTTCAACGACTACTCTATATTGGAGAGAAACATGGGTTTTCTTGAATGGTCGGGAGCATTGACTGTATGCATTGGGAGTGGAAAAATTGCCCAACTGCTTAGAAAAGACAGTATGCACGTGGATCAGGAAAACCGACAATTGTCTTAGAGGCTGTAGCTTCAGAAGATATTTGGATATGGCATGCTTTTTTTGGTCCTCCAGGTACCTTAAATAATATCAATGTCTTCGATCGGCCTCCTGTGTTTGATGACATTTTAGAAGGTCGAGCTCCCATGATAAGGTACGTGGTCAACGGACACATGTATAAGTTGGTCGCCCTCGTTCTGTATCCGAGTTCTTTCGAATTTATGTCCAAAATGGTCAACATTTATCCAATCTATCACACTCCCTCAATGTCCTAAACAAGAACTATTTGCTAAACTTCAAGAAGCAACCCGAAAAGATGTGGAGCGGGCTTTTAGAGTATTGCAAGCTCGATTTGCGATTGTGAGAAACCTGGTAAAAACATTGGACAAAGAAAAGATATGGAAGATTATGAGAACATGTATCATACTACACAATATGATAGTTGAAAATGAACGAGATGGATACCTGCGGTACGATATTTCAAAATTTGAAGAAGGAAATATTACCAGAAGTTCACAGGTGGAAACCGAGAGGCCTACAAATCTGAATAATATGTTTCCGAATCGGAATGATCTTCGTGATAGGCATATGCATGAACGACTGAAGAATGATTTAATCGAAAATATTTGGAACAAATTTAGTGATAAAAATTAATAATTAGTATATCTTTATATTTAATTATTGTATCTTGATTTTTAATTATACAAGTAATAAAATTTCAATTTCAATTTAAAAAAATAAAAATATTTTTTTTTCTTTCTAAGAACTCCAATTTTGCGAATATCATTGGACGACCAGTTTTGATTCGAATCCTTAACTATTCAAAAAAAAAAATTACTAAAATAATACTAAGGATTCATGAATGGAGTACACCATTGCATATACTCTTATATTCTGTTTTTATTTCTATCTTTGTTACTGTTTCTATAATTTTCTTTGGTTTTGGTTGTGTACGACATCTTTGTTTCTATAGTGCAATACATTTTTAGAGTTAAAAATGATGTTTTGTTAGAAAATATATAAAATTAAATAATTTTTTAAATATGTATGCAACTCAAAAACAACAAAAAAGAAACGGAAAAAGTAAAACTGTTAGTAAGAATAACTATTTATCTCTTTACTTGTCTTTTTGGTTTTGTCCCTTTTTAATCTGATCAAATATAAAACTAGAAGATAATTGGTAAGTGTGAATCGTGAAAGTTGCATTTTATTGAAGTGAAGCCGCCAGGGTTATGGAGTAATTTGACTTTGATGACGAGGAGGAGTTTTAAATTGACCATTCGCAACAATGCCAACAATCCCAACTTACATCGTTGTTCACATATTAACTTGTCCCACACGTGCAACCTAACCAGTTTCACACTTTCACGTCGACGTCGGTTCAAAGCTCTTGATATTTTAAAATTGGCATGTAGGACTTGGGATTAAATAAACCACTTGGATATTAATGACTCCAATAACTGATATATTAAAACATCAATGACGAAGGGGATTCTTTTGGTAATACTAGTGGTGTACCGGCGCTACGCGCCGGATTCATATATGTTATTATAAAAGAAGTTACAATTTATTTTGTGGCCTTGGTGAAGAGATTATGTTCAAAAATTATGTTCAGAAATTTGATGTTGTAACTATGTTGAAGACAATGATCTTTTCTGATTATTAGTGGAGTAGCATAAGTGGTTGTTATTAATCAAAACAAATAAAAGTAGAATAAAAATTTGATAGATTTTACAAAGTTAATTTAGTAAATACTTAAACATAAAGTAAAGTTCATGTTTGTAAATTAAAAATGTAAATAGTTGTGTTTGTTTTGTGATTATGTTGTTTCAAGGAAGATAATATATAGTTCCGTCCTCTTAAAATAGTAACAATCCTAGACTGATCATTTATATCTTATACACAAAATAGTAACAATCCTAGACTGATCGTTTATATCTTAAACACCACCATTCTCGTGACCGTTAAAATCAAGTTCCGTGAGCATATATAGATAATCAGAGATACAAAAGGCGAACTTAAACCCTAAAGCTTCAAACATAGCTTCCATATGCTCAATGTCCTCTGCCATTGGTCCACCGTCAGGTGCGGTGTTTTCAGAGAACGTTCTTGTCCCGAACATAAGTTTCTTGATAGCATTGCCACAGTAGTGTATCAAAGAAATCTGATCGGATATCCAAAGTACTTGAACCTCTTAATCTTATTCCAGCAGCGATCGGATTTTGATAGTGTGTGTTCCTAGTCAAGGATATCNTTTTCAGAGAACGTTCTTGTCCCGAACATAAGTTTCTTGATAGCATTGCCACAGTAGTGTATCAAAGAAATCTGATCGGATATCCAAAGTACTTGAACCTCTTAATCTTATTCCAGCAGCGATCGGATTTTGATAGTGTGTGTTCCTAGTCAAGGATATCAAAGAAATATTTTCCTTCTTTGAGGTTTCCTCTGCACAATATTACTAAACCCCAAATATACATACGCTTATCGTATTTTCCATAAGCAGATTGGCACATGTGAGGTGATTGAGTGCTTTGATTGATTTGTGGTGGAAGAAGTATTGATTTATTCCCTCACTATTAAGATGAGCTTCAGCTGATAGGTGTCCGATATGGGGGGAGGGGGGGCTGGTGTGCGTGGTAGATATTTATCTTGTAGCCAAGGCTGCCGTGGTTCAGATACTGGAGGTAAAAAGATTAAAGAGTAGGAATAAGTACATAATTTTTTTTACAAATGAGTAAGTTGTCAAAATCATAAAGAATTAGTTTACATCTCCTTTGGACCAATTTTTTTTTCTTTTTATGACTTCTTTTGGTTACATATGATGATGATGCGGTGGAGTGTTCAGAAACACTAAGATTTTTGGGAGATCTCCCGTGGTTGCTTTGCCATAAAATTCAACTGGCGTCTTCACCATTATTTCTGAAAATCGTAATGGTTGAGTAATTAGGAATCAAGAGGTTGCATCAGAACTGTGTAGTGAAAGAATGTAGGAGATACGTAACTACTGGCTTTTGCAATTACACAGCATTTACAATGTGAGCTAATCATTCAGTTGGGAGGCGTGTAGACACCCTGCAACGATAAACTTTAATTTGTAAGGTTATAGCTTCTTAAATCCAATTTTTTTTTGTTAATTTTTATCAGTTTGTTATTTATAAACTTGTCTTCTAAGCGTATAGGATGTGTCAATATAGGTTATATAAGCTCTGAAATGTGTCTAATTTTTTATGAGATGTGCAAGTGTTCATAATTTTCTGTAATGGTAACTTCTTAATTTTATTATTTTGTGTTAATTAATTATTATCAGTTTGTTACTTATAAATTTCTCATCTAAAACCTTGTATATGTGGCAATCATTTTTTTGAACAGATTCTTATATATGTGGCAATCATAAACCAAAGTGATATAAGCTCCGGCCTTTTTTTAAACAAAGTGATATAAGCTCTGTTCTTTGTTTATTTTTTAGAAGTTGTGCAAGTGTTCATTAGCTCTGTAGTTTGTGTAATCTTATATGAGTTATGAAAGTGTTCATAATTTTCTATGATGGTGTCTTCATAATTCTATTAATTTGTGTTAATTACTATCATTTGTTACTTTAAATTGTGTACACTAAAACGTCGAAGATGTTGCAATATATGTAATACAAACTATGCACCTTGTTTGTTAGTTATAAGTTGTGCAAGTGTTAATCTTATTATATAAAGAAGAGGATAACTCTCTTCTCATCAATACACATCACAAAGTGATGTCACTAATTCAATACTCTCTTAAACTGCCACGTGTCCTTATCTTCAATATAATAAAAAGCTAGGACAACAGATTCATGCGCGTATATAATAAGATGTATTCGTGGACATATAATCAAAACACTGTGCAAAGGTAATAAAACAGATTCATGCATATATATAATTCTCCTGATTTATATTGGCTTTAGGGGCCTAGCAATCACACTTTCCAGCCTGTAAGCCCAATAAGCCCATCCTGTGAAGTTTTAGAAATATTCGATTAGGGTTGCTTCACGTTGTCTTCTTCAGCCGACTGGCGATTCAGATTTCTTAACACTTTCTACTCGATTTCTTCATATGAATTGATGATCTTAAAGACTATATTAAACGCTCACTCACGATGAAGATTGAATGCGAGAGCTTAATTGTTTAAGCAGTGATGTCGACTATAAAAAGGTGTGCTCTTCTCTTCGCATACTACATCCCAATCCTCTAAATTTTATCGAAAACAACTCTGCTATGGCTAACGTGATGGTTCTCCTCTTCAATCTTCAGGCCGATCGCTCCTCTTCAACCGTTTAAGTTTGGTTGCTTCGCTTCTGGGAAGCCAAGAACTTTCGCCGTGGTGGAGAACTTATGGACGTGGACATGCTTCTACTGGATTCCCAGGTGATGTTTTCAAACTTCTTCTCTTTTGTTACATCGATTGATTACTGAGATTATGTTTTGGTGTGTTTTTTTGGTTCTGGATATCTATTTCACACTGCTGAGTTCATATTTTGTTTTTATATTATTTTGTTAATCAATATTATTATCTTCAGTTACATATATGCTATTTTTATATTTGTTTTAATATACATAAATTGATTTTAACATAAATACTAAAATTTAGACACATTTCTAATTTTTAAACATGTAAATAAACGAAAAGAACATGAACAGTCATACATAATTTTAAATGTAGATACATGTAATAAAAAACTAAAATTAACATGAACAGTCATTACCATTTTGTATCATAAACAAAACACAACATAATTTATTAGTAATAATAATTAATGAATTAATTATTCTAATATATTATGTTAAGCTTTAAGTTTTCTATTTTTAAAAACCTTAATGATATGTCTAGAATTATATATAACTAATTAATGTTAAGTACTATTTAAATATTAATAAATAAAATAAAACTATTAAAATTTAGTGATAATATATAGTAATTTGTGATATATTACCAATAAATTCTCTTTAATAAATTCGAATAATTAACATGGTTTACTTTCACATTAATTATAATAACATATGCAAAATTACAAAAAAAAACAGGTATCTTTATAAATAGTTACAATTAGTATTAGATTTTCAAATTTTGAAATCAAATTTTTTTGTTGTATTGAATTATCTACTGTTTGTATTATATATATGATAAAATATCTTTGTATTCGATAAATAAACGTATAAGTATATTTATATTTCATGTTAAATTAAGTTGGCTATAATTTCAACAATAGCATTTTAGTTGATATAAAAATAAATAAAAATTTTAAAATAAAAATATAATTTATAAAAATAATTATAACAAAATAGTGAAAGCTATTATAAGAAAATAGTGAAAGTTAATGTAATTTAATTGAAAATAAAATTAAACTTTTAATATTTTATCAAATTTTCTTTAATGGAAAATAAATTTATTAATTTTTAAGTAATGTGAACACAAGATTTAAGATTATTGTTTTCTAATAATTGTAAAAAAAAATAAAACTGTTACACACTAACTTAAAAAGCTTAACTATACCTTTAATATTGATAAGAAAAATAAGTATACTAAGAGACCAACAGAGACATAATATAAAATAAATCAATATAAAACAAATAAAAGAAAAAGTGAAACTAAATGACTTTACAAAACAAACCAATTAGAAAAATAGACAATGGCATAAAAATAGAACATAACCTCATTCAAACAATTGTATCAGAAAAATTGGTCAATCTAACAGAGTTGAGGTTAAATTTTCTAAAAAAAAATAAAAAGAATTAAAATATTAAAAGGTAAATTATAATTTGAAACATATCAGGTAGAAAAAAAAAAGTCCAACTCCAAAAGAACAGAAACTGTTTGCTCGGAATTAGAATAACTAATCAAAGCACGGTCATTTGTAATTTATAACAAATATAAGTGAAGATACATGTTTAGTATAGACCAATATGATAAAATCTAAGTTCACAAGACAAATTATGTACACTATTAAAAAAATTGTTTAATTATGAAAATGTATTTTCTCTAAGTATTTTGAAATGTGATATTTTTTAAGCATAGACGCGTATTCACAAATTTATTGTCTTAAACTCTTAGTTTTTTTTTATTTCACTTTTGTTTTTATTATTAATAAATATAAAGTTGTTTAAATTATTTAATCAATTTTTTAAAAAAAAAATAGAATGAGGATTAAGGTAATGAGTTCCCGATATACTTACATATAAATTTCATATTTCTTTTGATTAAATTTCAAATCTCGCGCGAAGCGCGGACTTCCCCTAGTTATTTTATATGAAATATAAGGATGCATGAGAACAAACTTTACAAAAAAGTAAAAAAAAAAACCTTTACAAAAAGATGACCGTCGGTGTGATCTCTGAAACCTAAGGTAAGAAAACGATTTAACGGACCGAAATTGTGTGTAAATCTTTAAAAAAATTCTGCAATTTGGGTAATACAGAAATCATTCTATAACTGGTCATTATATTTTAAAGAGCCCAAACTCATTTTGTCAAAAACTCAAAAAATCTGATTGTGACAAACCGAGATGAGAATTAATTTTGTCCGGTTTGATTTCAATTAGTAAATGTTGACATGTCTTTTTTTGCCCCATGCTCTAATGCTGATATGGAAGCTTGAGAAGTGAGAAAACTCAACTTTATTATATAAGATTTGTTTTTATTATTAATAAATATAAAGTTGTTTAAATTATTTAATCAATTTTAAAAAAAAAAATTTAGAATGAGGATTAAGGTAATGAGTTCCCAATATACTTACATATAAATTTCATATTTCTTTTGATTAAATTTCAAATCCCGCGCGAAGCGCGGACTTCCCCTAGTTATTTTATATGAAATATAAGGATGCATGAGAACAAACTTTACAAAAAAGTAAAAAAAAAAACCTTTACAAAAAGATGACCGTC
>CAKOAT010272932.1:112030-126165 GCA_932364175.1 Eruca vesicaria subsp. sativa | reverse complement strand
AAAAAAAAATTTAGAATGAGGATTAAGGTAATGAGTTCCCAATATACTTACATATAAATTTCATATTTCTTTTGATTAAATTTCAAATCCCGCGCGAAGCGCGGACTTCCCCTAGTTATTTTATATGAAATATAAGGATGCATGAGAACAAACTTTACAAAAAAGTAAAAAAAAAAACCTTTACAAAAAGATGACCGTCGGTTTGATCTCTGAAACCTATGGTAAGAAGACGATTTAACGGACCGAAATTGTGTGTAAATCTTTAAAAAAATTCTGCAAGTTGGGTAATACAGAAATCATTCTATAACTGGTCATTATATTTTAAAGAGCCCAAACCCATTTTGTCAAAAACTCAAAAAATCTGATTGTGACAAACCGAGATGAGAATTAATTTTGTCCGGTTTGATTTCAATTAGTAAATGCTGACATGTCTTTTTTTGCCCCATGCTCTAATGCTGATGTGGAAGCTTGAGAAGTGAGAAAACTCAACTTTATTATATAAGATTTTTTTTATTATTAATAAATAGAAAGTTGTTTAGATTATTTAATCAATTTNAAAATCTGATTGTGACAAACCGAGATGAGAATTAATTTTGTCCGGTTTGATTTCAATTAGTAAATGCTGACATGTCTTTTTTTGCCCCATGCTCTAATGCTGATGTGGAAGCTTGAGAAGTGAGAAAACTCAACTTTATTATATAAGATTTTTTTTATTATTAATAAATAGAAAGTTGTTTAGATTATTTAATCAATTTAAAAAAAAAAAAAATTTAGAATGAGGATTAAGGTAATGAGTTCCCAATATACTTACATATAAATTTCATATTTCTTTTGATTAAATTTCAAATCCCGCGCGAAGCGCGGACTTCCCCTAGTTATTTTATATGAAATATAAGGATGCATGAGAACAAACTTTACAAAAAAGTAAAAAAAAAAAACCTTTACAAAAAGATGACCGTCGGTTTGATCTCTGAAACCTAAGGTAAGAAGACGATTTAACGGACCGAAATTGTGTGTAAATCTTTAAAAAAATTCTGCAAGTTGGGTAATACAGAAATCATTTTATAACTGGTCATTATATTTTAAAGAGCCCAAACCCATTTTGTCAAAAACTCAAAAAATCTGATTGTGACAAACCGAGATGAGAATTAATTTTGTCCGGTTTGATTTCAATTAGTAAATGCTGACATGTCTTTTTTTGCCCCATGCTCTAATGCTGATGTGGAAGCTTGAGAAGTGAGAAAACTCAACTTTATTATATAAGATATGAAGACAAAAATAAAAATAAAATAAGTATCAACGACGAAGAACACCCTATCATATTCCGTATCAGTTTCTTCCAAAATAGAAGTCATGTTTTGACGTAAATTGACCCAATGAAAACAATCATTACAAGTGAAATTTGTATATTAATATAAATTTAAGAAACTGAAGGTAGAACAGCTTGGATTGCACTGTTTCGTTTCGGCATATCACATATATGATTATGATAACAGACCTACTTATTCGGTTATTCTTGGTTGATATACATGTATGTAGTAGGAAGAAGCTAGTCGGATTCGTTACAGCGTGTAATTAATTAGTATTTGACTATGTGTCTTAGATACCTAACTATTAATTAACCTAACTTCAGGACTTTATATTTCTACATTTTTGTGCTAAGACTTTATATTTATACATAATGGTATAGTCTGTTTCCTCTTAAATATAAAACTTTTAAATATAGTTGAAGAAATCGTTTTTGTTTTCAGTTTTCGTGTTAATCTCCTTTAATATCTTACAACTAGTGTTGTTTAAAGTTTTTACATCATAAGTTTTATCATTTATCACAGAAAAATGTCTGAACTGTTTAATTTTTTCGCCCTTCAGATACGCATCATTTAATATCTTACAACTAGTGTTGTTTAAAGTTTTTACATCATAAGTTTTATCATTTATCACAGAAAAATGTCTGAACTGTTTAATTTTTTCGCCCTTCAGATACGCATCATTTAATATCTTACATCTAGTGTTGTTTAAAGTTTTTTACAGCATCAGTTTTATCACAGAAAAGAAAACATAAAACACATTATCAAATGAAATGCAAGCAATAATATAAAAAAGAAGAATAAATAAATGTAGATATGCATATTGGTGAGAGAGACACCTGGTGCGACTTTTTTAGACGAACGCGGAAAACGAGTAACAAAAAGTACAGTTGGCTGCTCTTTCCCAACCACACCGTCTTGTATTAATACACCTAAAAAGGCAACTCAAAGATAAAAAAAAAGAAAAAAAAAACGAGGAAGAGCACTTACAAGTCGTAGACAGGGAGATTCTCGATAGGCCGAGAGAGAGAGAGAGAGTTCTCCTTCTCTTTACATCAGTCATGGCCAAACGCAACCTCTTCTTATTCAAAGTTCTTCTCCTTTTTCTTGCTCTCTCACCGAGAAGTAACGCCCAAGGAGTTGGAATCAACTACGGCCAAATCGCTAACAACCTCCCGTCTCCGTCTAGAGTCGCCGTTCTCCTCCGTTCACTAAACATCACAAGAGTAAAACTCTACGACGCAGACCCAAACGTCCTCACGTCCTTCTCAAACTCACAAGTCGAATTCATGATCGGTCTAGGCAACGAGTTCCTCCAAAGCATGTCAACAGATCCGACCAAAGCTCAGAGCTGGATCCAACAACGACTCCAACCCCACATCAACAGAACACGAATAACCTCGATCGTTGTCGGAAACGAAATCATTAAAACCAACGACCGTGTCTTGATCTCAAGTCTCTTACCGGCCATGAAAGCGGTGTACTCTGCTTTAACCAGTCTCGGTTTAGAGAAACAAGTAACAGTAACTTCTGCTCATGCACTAGACTTTCTTCAGACATCTTATCCACCTTCTGCTGGAACATTCAAAGAAGAGTTCATACAGTTTCTTCAACCACTTCTTGATTTCCACGCTCAGATCAAATCTCCTTTCTTGATCAACGCGTACCCTTTCTTCGCTTATATGGACAGTCCTAAAGAGATTCCCTTAGAGTATGTTCTGTTTCAGCCGAACCAAGGGATGGTAGATCCGAACACGAATCTTCATTACGACAACATGTTGTTTGCTCAAGTCGATGCGCTTTATTCGGCGATTAAAACGTTGGGACATACTGATATTGAGGTTCGGATCTCGGAGACGGGATGGCCTTCTAAGGGAGATGAGAAAGAGGTCGGAGCTACGCCGGAGAACGCGGCGCTTTATAACGGGAACTTGCTGAGGTTGGTGCAGCAGAGGAAAGGAACTCCGGCGAAGCAGTCTGTTCCGATTGATGTTTATGTTTTTGCTCTGTTTAATGAGAATCTTAAACCCGGTCCGACTTCTGAGAGGAATTATGGATTGTTTTATCCAGATGGTAAACCGGTTTATAATGTCGGTTTACAGGGTTATCTTCCGGATATCATATACAGTTCAAGCGCTAGTACAGTCAAGGTATATCGTTGTAGTTCTTAAATGATATATTGGTTTTTGTTTTTAAACATTAATCTGCAATCAAGATTTCAAGAACTTAATTTTCTAGAAATCAAAAGAATTAAGTATTGCCTTTGGTTTCTATTTCTATTTTAAAGTTTTAAAATCTACTTATGATTTTTTGAAAACCCAGATACTCTGGAAAAATCTACATTCATTATGAGTTTAATTTTGTGAAATCGGTTTCGTCTTGGCAGAAGGTTGCTTTCAACGTATTCTTGAATTGGAATTTATTTTTCTTCAAGAAAATACAATTTTGGTAATTTTTATTTTTTTAAATTGTAAAAGTATGAGAATCACTACAATAGTATGTCATATTATATTATTTATATTTTTACCCTTTGGTTTGCGTTTATAATTCTTTTGTTAGTGGTTTGGTAACAAACCAAGAAAAGTCGTAATCTAGTGAAAGTTTCGTTTCTTTGTAGTCACAATATTTATTATAATGCCATATTAGTGTAAGAATAAATCTATTTTCTTGTTAGATTAAGAATATATTTAAATGAAAAAAATAATTGATAGTAATGTGGATGTTGAATGCTTGTGCAGACTTTGAATTTGTGGAGAGCCGTGATGGGTTTGGCTGTAGGGGGGTTGATACTTGATATGGGCGTCAAAATGAGGATGAGATAAGCTTGGTGTCCTTGTCTGCCCTTATAGGTTTATTTTTTGTTTGTTTTACAAGAAAGTTATTGTTATAGGTGAGGTATACAATTCTTTGTCATGTGTTGGATCCACGATTAAAAACAAAATCAATTTATTCTGTAACTGAAAAATCTTTATAAACTTTTTTTTTTGTTAGTTTTGCTGAAAGTATATATGAATAAAATCCATTCCATTTAAGTATGCTAATAATGAAAAATAATTAAGTAACTAACTGTACCCATTTAGTGATTCATATAGCTCAACTTGTGTTAACAAAAAAGTGATCCATAGCTCAACCGATCAAGTTAAATCATAAATTTGACTTTTAACTCAAAACTTTTCAAAACTAAGCCAATTTATGGTTTTGGTTGGTAACATGTGTGTTGTTTATTTTGAGTTAGGGATTTTATTCACTGATAACTTAAAAATGTTACCAATTAAGTATTAAATTTAATGTTCTGATTTTAACATTGACTTATTATGTGTTTTAAAATTGTTATCTCAAATGTTAATGAAAAATGTGTGTTTAGAAGTTGAGTTAGAGCATCGCCAACCCATTCCATATTTTACTGTAAAATGGAGAGGGAAATAAAGTAATGAACAAACAAAAAACTTATTACTCCATTTATAGAGGAATCATTTTTTTGTTTGTTCACAATTCTATTTCCCATTTTATTTTGCAGAAAAATATGGAGTAGAATTAAAAATGCTTTTACGATGTTAACTGCTTTTCTATTTAACAATAAAATTGAAAATAATAAATTTTCAAAACATTCGTGTGTCAAATTACATTTGTAGTTTTTCTTTTGTTTTATAAAATTTTAAATATTATTTAGGTATCCAATTTCACACTATAGCAATTTATTATTTTACTTTTGTTTGAAAATATTACTTTGCCTATATGTTAAGCTAAATGTCTTACATGATTACTAAAAGTTCAGTAAAAAATGTGTTACATGATTAGTTTTTCATTAACATTTTAAAAAGGTGGTCACACAATACTTGTATTATCTGCAACTTGCAATCATGCATCTGAATCGTTTCTCGTCATATTAAAAATGTTCCTTGCAAATTCAGCTATACGAAAGTCCATCGGTAATAACATCAATCATTTCTTTATAGAAATTGTCAAAAAGTCGGTTTGTTCTACTAATTTTTATTCATAGTTTATTCATTTCGTATCCTTTGTTTCCACGCGACAGTGCTGGTCCTGCTGGAAACGGGTTATATCGGCTTTAAGTTTAGAGATGTGTAGTGAAAAGATAATTTTAGTGAGTGCATATACGTCTCAAGTCTTAACTTATCATTCCTTGTGCTGATGATAATATTCTCTTCATATTAGTGTTGATCCTTAGCAAAATTATTGGCTCTCAGTATTTTTTTTTTTGTTAAAAATACTTAGTATTAAGTCTTCTTTTCCGTGCCAGATAGAATTTGATTAGCTAGTTATAAGTTTTAGCTCAGGTTCTATTCTGGTATTAAGTTCTTGTAGGAAGTGTCCCTATATAATATTACGATCTCTTTGGTGTGGGGAATATACTGAGTGAAGGAGAGGATTTAGACTTGTGTTAAGTGCTAACCCGATTCACGTGAGAGAGTATATGTAAAAGGCTGTGATATAGAGCCTATCTTCTTCGTCGTTTGTAGGAGAGGAGAGAGAAACTGATCTGAGATTGTAACAGATCATGTAGACGAGTTAGAGAGAGAAAAGAACACCATTGTAAAGACCGGAGCTCAAGTTCCGGAATGGTTCTAGTGATTGCTAGTATACCTCCGCGGTGATGTATAGCGGCTTCTCCAGATCAGAGAAGTGCGGTGAACACCAAGTAAACAAACTTTGGTGTCTCTTGTTTATGCTTTGTTCTTTCGCTTCATAAATCCAAGTAGATTCAAGATAGGGAATCGTAATAGTTCTGATCAGTAGCTATGTTCTTCTTATGGTTTGTATTTGTGCAGGAATCAAAAGAGAATATTGCATCTGGATGTGTCTTAAATTTCTGTGCACCTATAAAAGGTCAACATTCGTAGGGACTATCAAGGTTCACATCTGGGGGGTACGAGAGCCACATGCCCCTGCAGCACGGTATGTCTTTTTAGTTTAAGAATTTTTTTTTAGATAAGAATGTATTCCTATAGGAAAAAGAAATCGTTTTTTTTTGGGCTGCTATAAATATGGATTTAAGAGATCGGAAAGGTATTCATTCACACAATAATATACAAACTCTAAACGAGTATTTGCCTCAATTTATTTTGCTTTTCTCGAATTGATTCGCGTTTGTTCACAACAGAAAAAACTCATGATAAATACAAGTTCACACTCCAAAACCGGTAGTGGTACGTCTCAGTGATCGTAAACCCAGCTCACAAGAGTACCTAAGAGAAACCATTTACAAAGAGCACACACCAAACTTGCATCCCTTAGCTACAGAGAACAAAAATATCTCAGAAGAAGAGGATGTAAACAACGAAACAGATACTCTCAATCATTACAAGTTCGTCTCTCAGCCTTTCTCTCTTTATCCTCTCTATACAATGCAAAAGCTCTTGCTTGCTCCTCACTCTCACGCTTACCCACAACTTCTCATACTCTTACTTATGTACAATTTCCTTTTGGTAGTATAGTGTTAGTCGACTGTTACATCAATTCTCACACACACGAACTCACAGTCTTGGTGTGACACCAAAATGCAGATCCCAAAGTTTATCCTTCAGCTTGGTCTTATCCTCTTCTGCTTGACTTCAACCTAGGATACAGAACACTTGGCCCATCGACAAAAAAAATCCAACTGGCCCAAGATCAAAATCGCATCTCACAGTCTCCACCTTGATTCACATTTTGATTCAGCTTCAGCCATGTCTTCCTGATTAGCACTAGAAAGTATGAAATGGCTTCCCAAAGTTTTAGAAACTGATCTTGATTCAGCCATTCCAAAAATATTCAGAACTTTCTCTATGTACGCTTCGTGCGAAAACATTAAAACACCTTTACTCATGTCCCTGATGTCTTCCATGCCTATGAATCTCTTTGTAGCTCCTAAGGCTATCATCTCAAACTCCTTGCTAAGTATATCCTTCAACCTTTGAAGTTTTTGTTTTATATCCTTAGCTGCCACTAACATATCATCTACATAGAGAACCAGATAGAGATAGCTCTCATCATCATACATCCTGAGTTACAAGCAAGATTCAAACTGGCTCCTTCTAAAGTCTTGTGATCAAATCTCAGATTCACAGTCGTGGATGTAAGATAAACTTTTATGATTTCAATTTATGAAATCTATCCAAGAACATCTTTTAGTTTAAATTAATTCAACCCTATTACTTTCTAGAGAAGAAGAAAGAAACACTAACATTGATCTATGCTTTCCTTTGTTGAGTATTTGGATCAGTCCACAATCTGATCTTCTCCCCTTTAACCTTCTATTTAGTGATTTCCTTGATGGACAAGAAATCTCAAACCTTCCTTAATCTCTCATTTCGATGATCAAACTTGACATTATGTGTTTGTTTTGAATGACTCTTTTCTTACATCGAGACCAAATGATGTACGAGTCATTTTTATTAGGGAATTATACTAAAACGGAACAAAAATTCAATTTTTTTGTCCCTTTAGCATAAAACGAACGTATTCAATACCATTAAAACAAAAATATTTTTTTAATGAATGATTTATTTTTTCCAAATTTATCATTAATCTTATGAACAAATTTAGTTTTTAATTAATAGCATTTTTGTTTTTTTTTTCTGCCTAAATACTATATACTAATGGGTTTTATTAATGGGCTCAATTCACTTTCTAATTATTTCTGAAATTTCTTTAAAAATAAACACATCAACTTTAACTAACGTAGTTAGAGCTGAGAAGTTTGATATTAGCCCGCGGGTCTCGCCCCGTTTGACTTGCCATGGAACGAGATCGATCAATTTGAAAAAAAAAAAATTGCGGGTGCGGGTCAAGTGTATTTTACGCGGAACGGGTGCGGAATGTTTTAATTTCAATTCCGGGGTACTAAAATATAGTAAATTTCGTTAAAGATAATTATTATATCTTAAATATTAAAAATTTAATCAAAATATACTATTTAATCTTATTTTAGAAAAAAAAATATTTTTTATTATTTAATAATTATTTACGGGTCCACGGATTATCCGTAAAATTAAGTGAGACGGATGCAGATAAAATATATTTTCTTTGCAGGTCAGACATGACAAGTTTGATCCGCTTCCTAACATCCGATGTAGTTAATTGATATTATTTTCCCATAGTAAAACTACACAATTACATACAATACAATTACATAGATATTGATGATAATAATAAATTAAAACATGCATTAGTTTTAAAAAGTTATATCAGATAGTAACATTTTATACATCAAAGAAAAAGACTTATTGATCCAAATGTAGATAAAACAACAAAAATAATATCTGTATTTTTTAAGCGCGGGTCAAAAATCTAGTTTGTCCCTATAATATAAATATTTTCATTATCTTAAAACTAACATTTTATTAATTAATTACAGTTAAAATAATGTTAGTTTTAAAAATAATAAATAAATAAATAATGGGTTAAGGAAAATAAATAAATAAAAGGGTAATAACAAAATGCTCAAATTGAATCTCGTAACCTTAAACCTATATTTTTCTTCCCTTCTCTCTCTTAATCAACAAAGACAGAAGCGATTCAGGTAGAACTCAATCCAATAAGTGCAACTTACCCCCTTTGTCATCAGCCAGAAACACCTATTTTGTTGTTGTACTTAATTTCCATACACCACAAGTCGTATAGATATGCATCATACAAAAAAGTTTGTGAAAATCAGAAGAAAAATAATGGAGAAATCTATATTGGATGAGAAGACAACCTTTAATCAATATTTTTTGGATTTTTTCTTTGACAAGGGAAATTGTTTCCCAACGTTTATGGCAACTACGAAGATCACAAATCTTTTAAAATATTTTCATAAATAACTTTCAAACTTTCTTTGGAAATTTTGTTTATGTTATCCGTATAATGTACTTTCCACACATCTTAGAAACCATAACATTTTCTTACAAGCAGATTCTACTATAAATAGACTTCTGAGTTATGTCTAGATTTTCGTATTATGAGAGTTTTAGAATTAGTTCAAAAAGTAGAATCTGCATTCAAATATTTTGTAGATCTTTTACATTAAGTAAACTTGACATTCTTCATATTTAAAGTTCTTTATAAAAGTAGATTGTTGTTTCTAAAAAAAAGAGTATAATTTCTTGTTTAACATGAAATGTGATTTCTATCATGCCATTTTTCGTTGAAGATAAAATTTATTTTTCTTAGAATATAATTAAAATTTTTAATTTAACAAGTTTTACAAAATAAAAAAAACATCAATTTGTGTATGTAGACATTTCATCACTTATTTCTATTTTTATTATTTTTATTTATAAAAATATTTGTATTATTAACTTTTAAAAATTGAAAAGGTAAAAATGAGAAAAAAAAATGAAAAAAAAGTTTTATATCAAAGGGACAAGGAAACTGAATTTCTATTCTGTTTTAGCATAGTTCCCTTTTTATTATTAATCAAAGAGATGTTCCTTAACCAACACAACTCTCCGAAATAACACTTCAACGTAACACTTCAACGTAACACTTCGTTATTTTAACCGCACTAGTGCAAAATAATGTATCATCAAATTTTCATTCACACAATAAATTAACTATAACCTAAAAATGAATCATAAGTTAAAAACACCCAATAGCTTTGCATTGTATTATAAGTTTAAAACACCATAGCTTCTTCATCTTCTTCCATCAGTCATCATCGTCAGAGAAGGTTTTCTTCTTACCGCAGAATAATTCAGTTACCTCCGGTTTCTTCAGATAATCTTCTTCTGTCGGAAGGATTTCTTGTCGAAGGTGCTCTTCGTTCCAGAGTTTCTCTGCACGCATGTACCTGGGTCGGATAGGGTATGGAGCCATCTCAACCACGTCGGAGAGAATTTTCAGAGTTCTACTATTATCGTAGAGCAACGCCGTCATTGCTTGGTCAGCAGAAGCAAACTCAACAAAGCCACAGCCTACATGCTCGTCATCGCGGTTCACAACAAGTCGAACACGACAAACTTGTCCAACATTTTTGTAGTAATCAAAGAGATTATATGTTCGTATTCTGGGAGTGAGATTGTAAACAAAGAGTGTCCTTTTTCTTAAGGCTACTTCCTCAGAAAAATCATGAGTTTCATCAAATCCTTCCTCCACTACATCATCTTCTTCGATCAGACGGTTTTCTCGTCCAAGGTAGTCTTCGTACCAAACCTTGTGATCGATATAATACTTGCGATGCCGACGGTCTGAAAATCCCTCAGCCGAAAAAAGAAAAATTCCTTGATCGTGCAAATACTTCTTTTTCAAAGCCTTCTCTGCTTCTTCAGCAGAAGAAAACTCAACATAGCCAATGCCAATTTGGTTGCCCACACAGTCTATAAGAAGTCGAACATGAACAACTTTTCCAACATCTTTTAATAAATCGATGAGATCTTGTATTTTAGTTGGGCGAGGGAGCTTGCTGACAATGATCGTCTTATTTCTTACAGCAACTGCCTCTTGATAAAGTCTTCCTTCTGCCTCATTTTCGTCTCTCACAAGGATCCCTCGTCGAAGATAGTCTTCGTAACAGATCTTCTCTGCAACGTTGTACTTGGGTAGGAGACGGTAGGGAGGCAGCTTAGCTACGTCAATAAAAATCTTGTGATCCAGCAAATATTCACCATTCATTTTTTCCAGCGCCTTATGTGCTTGGTAAGCAGAACCAAACTCGACAAAGCCATAGCCTACATGCTTGCCTTCGGGATTTACAATAAGTCGAACACTAACTACTTCTCCAACATGACTGAAGTACTCGATGATATGAAATAACTTAGTCTGAGGAGAGAGGTTGGAAACAAAGAGAACATTCTCAACAAACTTGGGAGGAGGTGTCTCATCTTCTTCTCGTAGAATGAAATCTTTGTTCCAGACTTTGTGATCTTTGCAATACCTGGGTATGATGTGCACATAAGGGAAAATCTGAGCAAAAATCTGGGGACCTTGCAAATTTTTAATCTTTTGGAGAGCCTTGTCTGCTTCGTTAGAAGAAGCAAACTTGACAAAGCCATATTTTCTAGTCTTCCTGAACCCGTGGTGGACAACAAGTTGAACACGAACAACTTGTCCAACATCTTCGAAGAAATCGATGATATCTGCTACCCCAGCATCCGTAGAGAGACCGCGAACCAAGATGGTTTTCTTTTTTACGACAACGTCCTCTTTATGTTTCTTCAGAATGATAGGTTTGGTCTCCAAATCACCTTTCAGCCTACGCTTCACCAATAAATTATCTGGCTCCGAATCAGATCCCGACTTCTTTTGCTTGCCCGAGGATTTAGCTTCTGTGGTCGATTTCTTAGAAGAAGTAGCCATTGTGAGGCAGCGAAGGAACCCTAGTAATGTATTATCAAATATAATTCTTATGGTAATAAATTCCATTATTATTACCTTTTACATATGTATATATATATAGATATATATATATATATAATTGACAAAAAAATCTATATATATATATATATAACATGAGATTAAGGACATTCATAAATATAATGTAAAGTGTGAGGGTTATCAATACATCTGTATTCTAAGTTTCTAACTCATTATTCGAAACCGATCTATCACAGTATCAGTCTTTTATGTTAGAATCTAAAATATTAATATGAATTTGATATTTATAGACACATCAGATCATATAAAAATATTTTATATAAAATATTCTTACACTGGATAATGTTTTTACCTATACAAGGATCTCTTAAGTAAACACACCTTGTTATCTTTAGTGAACCCTCAAGTTGCTCCATTAGAACTCTCACTACAAGAAAACACAAGTTTTACTAGGACAGTATTGCCTCGTAATTTCCTAGTAAATGGTCTTTTACTAGGAAATTACGAGAAAACGCGTTTTGTCGCAACACGTTCATCGTAAAGCTTTTTTCCTCGTAATTTCCTAGTAAATTTACGAGGAAAATTTTCCTCGTAAACGCGTGGAGACACATTTTCTCGTAAAAGCCTCGAAAACGAATCCTCGTAAAGTCGTAGTAACAACTTTCCTCGTAATTTCCTAGTAATGTTTTACGAGGAATTTACTTCGAAATGTTTTTCCCTATTAAAAAAAAAACTAAAATGAATATAAATAATATATTTTAAAAAATAAAGAATCCAAATTATAAATAAAAAAGAAATAACTAAATATTTTATAAATAACTAAATATTTAAGTTTTAAATTCATATACAATTAAAAAGAAAAAAAAACTAAACTACACATCTAAATTTTTTTTAAAAAAATTAAAACATTAATATACTAATATCATTTAAAAAAAAGTTAAAAAACTAAACCAACCTAATCTAAATTCCCTAAACTAACCACCTAATCTAAAATCCCAAACTAACCACCTAATCTAAATTCTCTAATCTAATCACTTAACAAGCAATTAGATATTACCTTAAGCGGATTTTGAGAGAAGATTGCTACAAATGAGGGAAATCGTATGGCTCGACTTATATAGGAAATTTGGTTTCCTCGTTAGGTCCTCGTAATTTTACGAGGAAATAGCGAGTCCCGCGTTTAGGGTTACGAGGACTTTACGAGGAAATCGCGAGTCCCGCGTTTAGGTTTCCTCGTAAAGTCCTAGTAATTATGTTACTAAGACTTTACGAGGAAACATTTTACTATGAATTTACGAGGAAACAACGAGTCCCGTGTTTTCTTTTACTAGGATTTTACGAGGAAAGGGTTTGTAAATCCCTAAACTCGAAACCCCTAACACCAAACCACAACTTCCTTAACTTATAACCTCTTCTACAACCAAACTTCAAACCTCTTCTACGCCTAAACCCCAAATTCTCAAAACTAAACAACCTAATATAAATTTCATAAACTAACCACCTAATGTAAATTCCCTAAACCCTAAACCCTAAACCTAAATCCTAAACTTAAACCCTAAACCTAAACCAACTTCCATAACTTATATATCTACATCTTCCTAAACCCCAAATCACAAATTTAAAAAAAAAAAACTAAAAGAAGTATACAATCATCGAAACGGTTTTTATCAACCTCGCATAGCTTTCCTCGAAGTATCTACCTGAGGAAAAGCCCCAAGCTATTTCTTTGAGAAAAAGCTATGCCGAGTTGATAAGAAACTATTATGTTGACTGTGAAATCCTTTCAGTTATGAATTGAGTGTTTTCTATCTGTTTGGTGTGTTTGAAATGAATAACAAATGGTGGTATTTATAGAAATTTTCAAATATGAACATTTACTAGGAAATTGCGAGGAAATGTATATATTTTCTAGCCAGTTCCTCGCTAATTAGAAGTAAAAGAACATTTCCTCCTAATTTCGTAGTAATGTTTTACTAGGACTTTACGAGGAAAAGTAACATTTCCTCCTAATTTCGTAGTAATGTTTTACTATGACTTTACGAGGAAACGTTTTATTACGAAATTACGAGGAGCTGTTCTTTTGCCACGTAATTTCCTCGTAATTTTACTACGACCACGAGGAAACAGTTTTCTCGTATGTTTACGAGGACTTTACGAGGATTCTTGTTTCCTCCTAAAATCGAAGTAATCTCGTAGTAAATGTACGAGGAAATATTTTCCTATTAAAATTTCCTATTAAATGCCGAGTTTTCTTGTAGTGTCTCTCCTCCTAATAAACCATGAGGGCTTATAGAATTCAGGCTCTGATTTGGTTGGCACTGGAACAAACTCCTTTGATATCTTAATCCGTAAAATTTCGGCTAAGGATGCTTTAATCAGTAACTTCACTCTCATTTTGCTAATTTTTTTATATGTTAAAGATGTAGGTGAATAAATAATTTTACTTTTTCAAGTACAATTTGTCGATAATAGTACGGCTGATAGAAAGCAGTTTGACAATATTAGTGTTATGACAGGAGACTTCTAAATCGG
>CAKOAT010272932.1:85051-111930 GCA_932364175.1 Eruca vesicaria subsp. sativa | reverse complement strand
AAAACTAAAAAAAAAAAAAAAAAAAAAAAAAAAAAAATTTACAAAGGAAAATGGCCCATTTTTTTATTGAAATAGGGCCTTTGGTGGGTTTGGGCCGACCCTGCACTTAAGTGAGCCTTAGAAAAAATTGGAAGCATACCCGTAATTCCTTTCACACATGAAGTTAATTCGCTCCTTTCCAATTGGACCACTAAATTTGTTGCGGACTTTGTTGATTTCTTCGACTGCATTGGTTACTTGGATTTTGCACTAGGAAAACTGATAAGAAGTCTCTATGAGGAATTAAAATATCTTTTGTTTGCAAATTGAATAAAACAATTCAAAATTTCTTAATAAGAGAATGGCTAGGTAAACATTAGATGTTCTTACCACTGTATCAGAAAGGGCTCCGTTACATTTTCCACAAATTTAGTACTCTCTATGTTCTTAAAAGATAAACTTTCTAGTGTTTTCACACAAATTAAGAAAACACATTAAATCACTATCGTTTTCAGTAATTTTCAGTTTTCAACAACTTTTAGCCAATAGTAATCTAATAATACCAATTAATTTTTTTGAAACTTGTAATTTTCTCATAGAAAACATAGAATATACATCTTTTTGAAACAAAATATTTTTCCAGAACATGGATCTTTTAAGAACGGAGGGAGTATCACTTAATTTTGATTAGACTGAACCAATCTTGAGTTTTTTTTGTACTTTACATAGCACATTCCAAACTACTCAAAGCTTTAAAAGACAAATATTTTTGGCATGTTCCACAAAAATATAGAATGATTAAATATATATAGAATTTTTAAGGTTATCTTTTTTTGTCAACTTTTCAAGGTTATCTAAACATATAATTTTTACATTAAATAATTAATTTTAAGTTTTTATTTATTATAAATTCAGTCAATGTAAAATAAATTTAATGAACAGTTTCAAAATTAATCTTTGTCTACATATATACGGCATATATCATATATTCAGTCCCTATTTAATATTTAGATTTGTTTCATTCTTGATTAATTTTTGATATATTAATTTTTAGTATTTTTACGGAATTATTTCATAAATTATAAACTAATACATAACTAATTCCAAAAAGGAAAAAAAAAGAAAAAGAAAACTAGTAAGGCATTATCTAATTTTCCAATTTCTTAACGCCTACAAAATCAAATCAAATCAATTTAGATAATATTTAAAGAAAAAGAAAGAAAAGTAGTAAGACATATCTTCAGTCTGTCAATTACTCAATGGCAAAAAGAAGAAAAAAAGTTAAAGAAAAAGCCTATTTCAAAAGAATAAGAAGTTAAGAACATTCGATTGCGGTGAATAATTTTTTTAGTGTTTAGGTGTTTTTCAAATTATAAATTCTTTAATATAAAAGTATATGGTATTAATTTTTAACAATAAAATTGACTCATATAATAAATCAGTTATCATGTATCGTTAGATAATGTATATATTTATATATTTTTACTTTGATCGGTTTTGGTTTATTCGGTTTGATCGGTTATAAACATAAGCATATCAAAATCCTATGATTTTTATAAAATCATATCCATTCAGATGGGGCTCGATTTCTAATAAATCTTAAGTGGTCCGTTGGTCTCATTTAGGCTTTTCTCGAGCCGTTTTTGGACTTAAGCGTTTTTACGATTTCTAGAAAGAACGCTTCTGAAACGATGTCGATCCTTAAGGAAATTCAAACTTCACGTATAAGGGAGACAACTTAAGGCTTTTAGTGAACCGTTTTTGTTTCATACGATCTTTTCGGATCTCGCAAGCGAAAACGTATTCTTACGATTTTTGTCGTCAAGTTTTGTCGGTAACTCCAATCGAGACGAAACAAGAGACAGTTCGATAGAGGATCGGAAAGGAATCTTTCGGAATAAAACGAATCAGACTCAGGTTTTGATTAATTGATCCACTTCGCCCGTTAGACGAGATGGATGGATCCACCTCGCCGAACGGGAGATGTGGAGTTCATCGTTGATCCACTTCACCCAACGGGCAAAGTGGAAGTCGGGTAGGATCCACTTCGCCCGTTGGGCTTTGTCATCGATCCACTTTTCTAGTTGGGTGAGGTGGACCGGTCCACTTCGCCTGTTGGGCGAGGTGGACGAAGTGGATTGTGTTGCTGATCCACTTCACTCGTTCGGCAAGGTGGATTGATCCAACTTTCCGAATGGGTGAAATGGAGTAGTGTTCGCGATCCGATGTCTTGTTTTGGATGTTTGAATTGTTTGCCGAGAGATCGCGTAAAACATTTAGTGACTTCGTGTTATCGAGAAGTTGGTAAGTTTTTCTCGTAAAACATTTCTTGAAAACTTTTAGGTGTTGATTATGTCATGACCGATTTTGACCCCAACAATAATTTAACCATTTCATTTTTATTTCGTACAAAGAAACCTTTCTATCTTAATGATTTTATACCTTGACATATAGGAACTACTCGTCCAAATATTTCTATTTTTCCAAGAGATTTTAACATTGTGTATATTGCTTCATTTTGTTTCCGTCAATCATTTTGTTGTGTACAGACAGCAAAAGAGTTTCTTTGGGTACATTCTACAATCTTAAAGATCTCCTTTTCAGGTACATGGGTTTTTTCTCCTTCTGAAGATTTTTAGCTTTGGTACCAATAGTCTACCACGCTTCAGGTGTGTAGTAAAATCATCAACTATTTTATTTTATCTTTCTTGGCATACATTCTAATTGAAACATTTACAGCGATATATGTGGCTGGGTCTTTCCTTTTCGATAAGTAAGTGTATTCGACAACTGATTTTCTAAGCTTTGTAAATGATTTATCATTTGAACTTCTAATTCACATTCTTTAGTCCAAATATTAAGATAAAATAATGGTAATTCATTTTATTCAATTTCATTTTCCAGTAGTTTATTCCTCCAACCTAGTTTTGGTAAAACAACCTCTCTCTCTTTTTTTGTCGTCAAAATACAGACTCAATTAGGACTCTGTAAACCATTTTGGTAATTTTGTATCCATGTGAACCACAAAGATCGTCTGTTGTCTGGCGTTGCGAGCTAGACTATCCGTCCTTGAGTTCTGCGTTCTGGTGACATGAATGATCTCTGAGTAATTGAGACTCCTTTTCAACATCTGAATGTCTTCTAGATAGCTTGTGAATGCTGGCTACTCTGCTGGTTCTAAAACTATCTTCACTAATTGAGAGCAATCTGTTGCAAACGTGACGCTAAATTGTCTTAAATTCCTCATACTTTCCATTGTCCAGATAAGAGCCTCTATTTCCTATTGTAAAGGTGATAAGCTTGCTCTTGTGTTTCTGGCACCCATCAGAGCGTCAAAACCTTCCAAAGTGCTATACCAGCCATGTCCCAAACCAGCCCCGTGATATCTCATGTTTTATAGGTTTTTAGTATCCCATTTTGATTCATTTTGATCAATTAAATTGCATATTAGGTGTGTATATTGCATTAGAGTGCTCATTTGCATATAACAGGGTTTAAATTGCACAATTAGAAGTTTATGGCAAAAATCAAGGGTCAAGCTACACGTTTCAAGACTGTAGGGGTAGAAAGAAAGAAGATGAAAATTCAGAGACTAATGTTGCAATTTCGGAATGCTTGCTTGGGCTAAATTGTAAGATCAGAAAGATTTGGGTTTGATTCGGGGTCTTCTCTGCAAATTATAAATGTTGGGGGCAGAAATGGAAAAGTACAGGAGCTGGAGGACCTAATGTGAAAATAGTCTAAAAGCCACCGTTTCTGATCTTTGATGGAGCTCCTCTTGGTTCCGTGACGGCAGGATTCGATTCCGACGGCGCGAAGCTCGAGCTTCTTCCGACGAGAAGACGATGGCCAAGACAGCGAGGGAGATGGTGATGACGGAGGTTTCTATTGATGATTGGAGCACCGGCGAGTTAAGACACGGCGAGTGGACGCAACGGACTTGAACGCGAGCTTGAACCGGTACGCGAGGAAGATGGATTGATGGTGGTCAGAGCATGAGCCCAGCTTTGGAGATGAGCCGGTGACGATGGTGAGTGAAGCTTGAGACTAAGAAGACGAAGTCACGAGCAATCTCAGCGGCTTGACATAGCGGTGTTGCTTGGCTGCTAGCTTCGCATCTCCACCTCCCTGTTTGATATCGATATGATGCGGCGGTCTAATGACACCGCTCGAGAAAGACATAGGCTTACAGCGGCCAAGTGGAGCAGCCAAAGGAGACCGCTGCGAAGAAGACAACACGTGATTTCGAGATGTTGACCGGTTAAACCGGTTTTATCCGGTTTAAATTTATTAAACCAGCACGAGTTTAGATTCTCTATATATAGTTTTAGCTTCCAAAAACTTTAATGTATCTCATTTTCTCTCAAGAACTTGCCTCCTATTGTAAAAGTTTAGATCTTTCATCATTTTAAGGAAGTACTTAATATTATATCTTGTTTCTCATTCTCATTAACATGATTAGTCTTGAATCCATCATGAGTTTAAGGTTTCTCATGGAGATTAGAGAGTATACACTTTTTGAATCCATGAGTTAGGTAGATTTAAGGTGATTAAGTGTAGACTAAGTGTTTACTTGCTAGTAGAGTGTGTTTAATGCTATTCTAGACTTGATCACTCTAGAATTGAACCTTAGTTATTTCCTGCTCACAAGGTGTATGTTAAAATGACTGAACCAACTTTGCTTAGCTCTAAGACTTTTTAGCCAATGACCATTTGTATCTAAGAAGTTTAGATAGTTATTAAACATATTCTTAATGTTTTCTTGAATTAATTAAGCCAATGACCATTTGTGTTTGATTAGGTTAAGCAAATGAACATTTGTCTAGACCTAAAACTTGTTTAGTTAAGTTGTTTAGACTTATGGATGCATTTTGATTAATCTTAATTGCTTTAGATCAATTGCCTTAATCCCATGGGTTCTACCTTATCATTTGATTGAAAGTTATTCTTGCATTTATTTCTTGATTGGATTTGAAATCACCTTTGTTTATATTTTTAGGATCTTATCTTGTTACAAATCATCAATCTTCTTGTTTGCTTTGATTAAGAAAGCTTGTGTATTCTTAGTGTATAACTCTCTAGTTCTCTGTGGGTTCGACAACCTTTTATACTACAATGATTTGATCATGGACCCTTGAAAAGTCTTGTATCATCCTGTCCCGAAATTATCTTTGTCCTTCCATGATCCATCCGTGAAACACCACCTTCCCGGAATCTGAGGTAAAGCTGGCGACGTTAGTGTTTTTGTATGGGGTATACAATGTGAGAGCGCAGTTTGTGCCTCCTTCCAAATTGTTGCTTCTGTTTCTGCCAGCTTAATGGTATCTCTCGGGCCAGTATCAATGTTTCTAAAAACCATGTTATTCCTAATTTTCCAAATGTACCATAAAACCCAAGCAAATTGGTGATCTTCCATGGGTGGATTGATTCTCCAAAATAGATGATCCATATTTGTAAAAAATGACTGGGTAGGGAAAATAAGAGGATTTGATGGAACCTTTGAAAGAGCCCAAACTTAGACAGCCGGTGGGCATTCAAAAAAACATGATTGATTGATTTCTCTTAATTCTCCACATCTTGTGCATTGAATATCTCCTTGCATATACCCCTTGCTCGTAAACTCTTCTGAACCGAGAGATAACTTGAAATAATTTGCGATAGAAAATGCTTGATCTTCGGCGAACATCTTATTTTCCACGAATGTGCCTTGAGGGGGTTAATATATGAGCCTAATGTCATTGTCGGCTGCTGAATGTCGGGTAAACCTTTTTGACCTGGTAACCAGATTTCACCATATATTTCCATTTTTAGTAAAGTGCCATCCATCCTTGTCTGGTCCCTGGAAATGACTTGAAGAAATACTTTCTATAATTTTTGCATATTCTGGATCCACCAGGTCTCGAATCATCTGAGAGTTCCAAGTTTGTGTTGTTGAGTTGATGAGTGCATCCACTGTGAGATCTCTGAAGAATTTGTTGAAAATTGTTTGCTGGTCTCGGGCGAGTGGTTGGGAACTAGGGGTCCTTCCATACAGAGATGGAAGAGTCTGATTCCATTCTTTTGATTAGTCATTTTCTAACCAGAGATCTAGCAGAGATCATACTTCGCCATCCATATGATGGTGAATTGACCCTATCGATTCCAGGGGTTATGCGTTCTTAAAATACCGTCCTTTAAAAACACGAGTAAACAAAGTCCCCGGTTTCACAATCAGTCGCCAACACTGTTTTCCCAAGATAGCTGTATTAAATCCACTAGATCTTTAAACCCCAAGCCACCTTCATCCTTAGAAATACATAATGTGTCCCATGACTTCCAATGCATAATTTAAGTAGTTCTTCCATAATTCCACCTGAATTGTGCAGTGACACTCGTCAACTTCTTCGTCACTGTCTTTGGTGATAGCAAAACATTATGTGGTTTGGCAAGACCATGATTACAGGCTTAATGATCACCTCTTTCCTCCCTTCGAAAAAGGTTAAATGTCCATCCAGCATAAATTTTAGATAAATCTTTTGTCGATAGGTGTAAATATTTAATTATTGATTGGGAATAATTTTCAACATATATTCCTACCCTCTTTTGTAGTCCTGATAATCTTTTAAAAATTCACACACAGATTGAAAATTTGAAAATAATTAAATTATTTTTTTTTTATTAATTCAGAGCATTATACAATTTTGATGTATGAAATTGCAAAAATTAAAAAACAATTAACCAAAATATAAAAACTCAGATTTGTTTTGATATTCATAAATTTGGTTGCAGAGATTTGATATAATTATGTAAGAATTATTTAATAATAATGTATAATTTTTATTTCTGTAAGAGTTAGTTTTCTTAATAAAAACACTTATACGGTATTCAAAAGTATTTCCCTTTTTTAGTTTAGTAAAAGTTTCTTTTTATCATTGATCTATTTATAAATTTAACTAAAAAGAAACTTACATTATAAATCTAACTGAAATTTTAAGAAAAAGAAAAGGAAATAAGTTTTTTTTTCACATATTTTTAATTACATTAATATATTTATTTCATTAAGGATATCTCTGTAATTAAAAGTCACAAGAATTATTGTGAGCACGATAAATAGGAAATAAACTTCTCGAATAATATTATAAAGATCACCTTTGCTATCTAAAACTAAAAAATCACTTATAAGAAACAAGCTACAATAGAACTTCTATAAATTAATACTCTAAAATTAATAATCTCTATAAATTCTCGATCCCAATTTGGACCAATTCAAAAATTTGACACAAATCGATAAAATAATAAAATAATATTTTTTACAAAATTCTATGTAAATATATGGTCCTATTAAAATTATAAATTAATATTTTATATGTATACATATTTTATATAAGTAAGAACCTTTCATTATATTGTTTGTTTTATATTTATAATATAGTTATCTTTATATTCTCCTAACACTTAATATTTTTTTGATGAGATATAGTAATATTTTATCTAAAAGCACGTTTAAATTCGGTTAATATATATTATATACACCAAATATTATAATTAAACTAATATAGATGTCAAATTTCAAAATATAATAATAAATATCTATACACTAAAATCAAATATTTTTTTCTCTTAGAATATATATATCTTAAAATAAGAAATCTAAACAAAATTTATTTTGTAAATTAGTATTTCTATAAATTAATAAAATTTTGAAATCCCAATATTATTAATTTATAAAGGTTCTAGTGTAGTCAAATTCTAAAAAAAAAGATAGCGAGAGGGTTAATTTGTGCAAGGCTTTCAAGCCAAGGCTCGTTCCTTTGGATCCTACCGTAAGTCTTGTGACTTACGATCAAGCAACATAACAGTGACCGTAAAACAAAATAACACAAGAACTCGGTGGCAGCTAGTTTAACTCAACAACTAATTTCTCTCAATGTCCCCAAGCTATCCCCGTGATGTCCCCCTGGTGTTCCTGTCCCCAAAATGTTTCCAGTAGCTAAATAGACGTCTCCGTGCTCATAGACAAGGACAAAGGCTTAAGCATAACTCAATTATTTTTTCATCTGAGACACGAAAAAGATAAGGTAGTTGAAACAACTAAATATCAACTCTATCGTTAAGCAACGAAGCAGATTCAAGACAAATCATCACACGTAAGAACCACCACACCGGGACTCCGTAGCACTGAATGCCAAATTAATAATAAGCCTTTAAGCAAAAAAAAAAAAAATAATAATAAGCAGATAAAGAAACATTGTATTTTTAATAACTAAAAAATGAAAAAATAATATCAACTTAAACAAATATATTTAGGGACAATTGCAAAAATACCACTTTTGTGATACCACAATTCAACTTTACCACCATTCAAGGGACATTTTCATAAATACCTAGAACAATCATCAATAAATGACACAGTTACCCCAACCAGATCTATCCTCTCGCTCTTACCCTTCCCACATCTCCTCCATCACCATTGTCGCCTGCTCCGGCCACGCCGCTGCTTCCGGTGGTTCCGACGACACAATTCACCGCTACTTACCTGAAATCAAGATCTTTCTTCGACTCATTCCACTTCCAATTCAATCGCTCAACCGTCCCTCTCCGGGGAAACTTACCTAATAATCGCCCGAGGGTTTTAGTCAGCCACGATATGAAAGGAGGGTACGTTGATGACAAGACGCCGGATATGCGATTTGGCATTGGTATTTGATGGATGTGTTCGTTTACCTCTCTCATTCTCTGGTGACTATTCCTCTTCCTTGCTGGACCAATACAGCTCATAGGCACGGTGTTAAGGTAAATAATTAAGCAAGTGTAAAGTTCAGATTTTTAGTGTCTGTGTAGAGAGATATGAATTGGAAATGCAAAAGGTGCTCTTGTCTACGAAGCGAGGACCGTGATTCGGAATCATGACTCGCGTTTGGTTCAGAGGAGGGTCTGGAGAGAACAGAGGCCTAGTAGTAGTGATGACATGGAGAATAATGAAGTAGTTACGGTGGTTAGAGCAGAGGAGGAGGTGTTTGTACCGTTGATTGAAAGTAGAGCTGAGGAGAGTTCAGAGACTTGTCTTGAAGGGATTGGGTTGGGGTCATCGGGTGCTATTAAGTTGGGGACTTTCATTACTGAATGGGATGAAGGTAAAGCTACTTGCAAAGAGATGCCTGCTACTAAGGAGTCTGCTCAGATGTATGCTGAGCGTTTGGCAGAGCTTTCTACTTCTCTAGGTTTTGATGGATGGTTGGTGAGTTTTGTGATTATATGGTTGATGATTGTATCTGAAAATGGATTTCGTTTAATGTAAGCTGTTACGTGCAAATAAATACAAAGAATGAAATAAATGAAAAACAGGTTCCTAATTTGAAGGAGTTCATAAGCCATCTAACAAAAGTCTTGCATTTATCTACGCCTGGGGATTTGGTTATATGGTGAGTTGTTGTTTACAAAGTTCTTTGTTTTGGTATACCATTTTGAATCTGGTCACTTTTTTTTTTTAATTTGCAGGTACGACAGTGTCACTGCTTGTGGCGATCTTGAATGGCATGATCAGTTGAATGAGGAAGTTATTAAATTTCGAAAAACTCTCATGTTATGTGTCAAAGACTAGAGAAGCGAGAGCCAAGCTTGTAAGTATTGAAGAGAAGCTTTCTGAGGAAGTCCAGAGGCTACAGGAGGAGGTTTCCAGTACCCTAGAGTCACTAAAGGTTTGTTTCTACTTTCTCTTCTTCTCCATTCTTCGCTGCAACATAATAGTAGATATAAATCTTGTTCCATTCTATGCACAAGGAAGTATATCTATAATTACTTATCCACAAAGTGCATATTATGGAAAAGTCTGGTGCTACATGTTTTAACAGGTCATTTATGCTCTGAAAAAATGCTTAATGACTGTAAAAAAATATGGTATTGAATCTTGTAAATGTCATTTTGCAACTTCATTGTACAGTTTTAGTTATTTGCCATTAGTATTTTGTATAAGGCCTTATTGATCTCGTCTCTTTTCTTACAGGAGCAATCTTCTAGAAAATCGATCATCCAACAGAACATTACATCATTCATGGATAAAATTATGTTCATAGAGAAAAGGATGCCGGAGCTTGAAGCAGAGAAGAAAGTGGCTGCCTCAACGAGGAATTTCAAAGAAGCTGGAAGAATCAGCAGAACTTAAGTCCTTAAATCTAGAAAAGGATAAGATACAGATCGAAACAGGACAAGCTAATGCTGAGCTCGAGAAAGCAGAGCAGGAGATTGAAGAAACAATCGAGAGGCTACAAGAGTTAGAGAGGTTGATTTTGTCGAAAGAAAAAGAATTGTCTGTCAGTAGATTCCAGAGGTTGTGGATTGACAGTGGCACTGCAAAAGCAAAGAGATCAGCTGAAAGATCTGGAAGAAGCTAATCTTCTACTTGAGGAAGCACAGGAAGCAGAGTCCGAAGCAGAGAAGCTTAAACTCACATGCGGTCTCAAAGAAGAAGACGAAGAAAAAGAAGAGGCTAAAGAATGTTTTGTCTCGATGGAACTTATAGCTACCTTTCGTCTGAAGAAACTACAAGAACTCGCAGAATCTGTTCCGTCGTAACTCTGAAGCTGCTTCAGGTTCAAACGTTGGGACTAAACGTGTACAGAGATGATCAAGGAAAGGATTTAAAAAGGCGTTGTTGATGAGTCCACAACGTTTAAGCTGATGTACGTTAGTACACATCAACATGTATGGTTTTGTTTTTTGGATCCGTGTTTGATTGATTTGTTAATGAAAGAAGAGAGTGGAAGCTTGTTCAAGCAATACACTTGTAAGTTGCGTCCAAACACTTTGAATACATTTTTTTGTACAAGAACCGAACTCATGCTTCTGTTTGAACATTGGTTCAGATTTAAAGAAAATCATTGTCAACTATCTATGGTGGACTAGAATACACACAAAAACTACTTTACTATATATAATGTAATCATCAGTTGTGATGTAAAAATAATAGAGACATGTATCTCTTTTATTCACTATCTTAAGCATATGCACGAGGAGGAATGCTCGAGCAAAGAATGTAGGAACAAGTTATGGAGATAAAGAGACTAGGCTATTGTAGACTGTTTATCATCTTCAAGGTGTAACGCTCTAAGTAGTTTTAACTATTTATAAGGGATTATAAATTATTTAGAAACCCTTATAAGTCATTGATTAAGGTTTACGAATCCTTTATAAGAGTTTATAAATCATTTGTAATGATTTATAAACCATTTATAAGTGATTATAAACTATTTATAAAGATTTATATATCATTTTTACAGAATTTATATATCTGTTATAAGAGTTTATAAATCATTTACAAGAGTGTATATATCATTTATAAAAATTTATATATCATTTATAGAAGTTTATAAATGTTTTATTAACATTTATAAATCATTCAAAAACTATGTATTCAATCTAGTAACACGCGAAAGTTTAGATCTTCAAAGAATTATATGTGTGTCTTTTGTGATTGAAAATACTTTACATTTTGATGTAAGGAAGTATCTCAAACCAAACACAACAATACCAATAGCCATAACAAGCAATTTTATTCTATCTCGAGATAAAAAAAAACCCGATCTAGCTCTAATCAAAACCAGAACTGAACTCAATGAAAACATAAGCAAGAACCATTTATAAATTATTATTATTAGTTTCTAAATCATTTATTATGGTTTAGTGGTCATTTATAAATATTTATAAAATCATTTATAAATTATTTTTAGTTTTTTATAAGGCTTTATAAATTATAAAAATTATTTTTAAAGTCTTTGTAAGTGTACATTAAGTTTCATAAAGGTTCTATAAGGGTTTGTTAAATTCTTATAAGGTTTATGAAACCATTTGTAAGAGTTAATCTATGAAAGTTTATAAATCATATAATAATGATTTAATAATGAATAAAAAATAAATTTATAAAGATTTATAAAAAACTTCTAAACCCTTAAATTAGTTTATAAGCCTTTATAAATTAGTTTATAAACTCTACTAAATTAACTTATAAACCTTTATGAATCATTTTATAAGCTTTTTATACATTAACTTAGTAACCTTATTAAATTAGTTTATAAACCTTTGCAAATCAGTTTCCAAACCTTATATAATGATTTTATAAACCCTTGTAAATTAGTTATAAGTTATTATAAATTAGTTTATACGCCTTTCTAAATTAGTTTATAATCAATATATAAGTCATTTATAATCATAGTTCAATAATTAGTTTGTAAACCTTTTTAATGTCATAGAATGATATGTCTAATTTTCCATAATCCTTCTAACTATTACGAATGACGTGTGCATCATACAAGAAAATAAAGAAACATTGTAAGAGTTTGTAAAATAATTGTTGGCTGTTGTTTATTCCCTCCGAGACTTATAACCTACTCTTTCTGATTTTAATATTAGTCTTGAGACTTGCTTGCTTAATCTTGTTAATAGCTTTATCTATCAGAGCTAAGAAATCTATTTACAATTGGTTATCAAAACAGTTTATAAGGATTTCTAAATATATTATTAAAGTATAATTCATTTATAAGAGTTTATAAAACAAGTCTATAAGGATTATAAATAATTTATAAATGTTTATAAATCACTTATGACAATTTAGAAATCATTTATAAACTTTTATCAATAGTTTATATATATTCATATAAAATGATTTATAAACCTTTATAAAATAACTTATAAATGATTATAAGAGTTTACAAAGAGTGATGAATCTTAATAAAAAATTTACAACGAAAATTTATAAGAGTTTATAAGAGTGATGAATCTTTAATAAATGATTTACAAAGGTTTATGGACTATTTTCAGAATTTTATAAACCTTTTTACAAATCATTTAAGAATTAACTTAATCGTTTTAAGGGTTAATAAATCATTTATATGGATTAAAAAGCATATTAAAACATTACTGATCATAACTCCCCTTTATTTATAAGAGTTCATAAATCAATTCATATGAGATTATACAAAAATTTATAAGGGTTTATAAATCAATTTATAAGAGTTTATAAATCAATTTGTAAGAATAACATTCAATTTTCAGGAGAGCTTCTCTATTGTATTATTAGAGTTATATAGGTTTAGAAATACCCTAAAAGAGTCTATAACCATTTAAAAAGACTTATAAAATAATTTATAATGGTTTGTATTTTGTAAGGGTTATAAGGGTATGTAAATAACTTATAAGAGTTTATAAAAATAATTTATAAAGTTTATACACCATTATAAAATGTTATAAAACCAATTTATAAGGGTAAGTGCAACAAAAAAAAGCTTCTGTTCAAATTTTATTCTCTCTCTGAGTGATACCTTTCGTTATTCTGTTTCTAAAACTTGACTTTGTTATCATACTTCAATCTCTTGATTTAGACTCATTGACTTCCATTAAATCCTTTGAGGCTGACCTTGTTTTTGTTAGGAAATTCACCACACATAACAACTGGCTCCTCTCAACTTTTCCTAAACGAGACTTGAAACGGTTGAATGATTCTGATCCAATAACTTTACTAAGCTACGCGTCTCTGCAGTTCCTTGTGTAGATGATATTACTATTCCTCCAGGAGGTACAAAAGCTTATAAATTCTAATCCAATAGCAAACTCTTCACTAGAAATCCTCATGGCCATATTGCTCTTTTCAATGTCGCCTTGGAATTATTTCATCTCTAATCAAGGCTGATGAAGTCTCTTTTTTTTTCTCCCTGCAATCCATTCTGTGTGCTTCTCTTCCAACTGATTAAACAGGAACAGACCCAGCAGTGAATACTATTTAAAAAATATGTGCTTCTCTTGCAATACTATTTAAAAAATCAAATGCATCATGAATACATATAATTTATAAATCATTTATATATGTTTATAAACCATTATAAATCATTTTATAAACCCTTATAAATAAGTTATAAGTTTTTATAAAATTGTTTTTAAACCTTACAGAATTGGTTTATAATCATGGTTTAAGTAATTTATAAACCTTTATAAATCAGTTTATAATTTCTTATAAATAAAAAGCCTATTTAGTAAAATTAATAAATTAACTTATACACCCTATAATTAGTTTTTAAACCTTTTTAAATCAGTTTATAAACTCTTATGAATCAAACTTATAGACTATTATAAATAATACATTTCATAAATTAACAAATAAACCTTAATAAATTAGTTTATAAACCTTTATAAATCAGATTAAAACTCTTATAATCACATTATAAACCTTTGTAAATCATTTTATGTCTTTATAAACACTTATAAGTCATTTATAAACTCATATGTATCAAATTCAAATTATAAACATTACAAATAACAGACTCAAAATAATTAGAGAACTTCCAACCATCACTAGAGGAGACCAGAAACTAGTACAGACCATCACCATCTGATTATTTCTTGCATTGTAAACGTTTGAGGTGAGAATACATCTTAAGCTCTTCACTGATCATAGGAGTGGACAAAGAGCTTTCAGCATTGGTGGTTGTTGCTGTTGTAGAAGAAGAAGAAACATGGCCAGCTGGTTCTTCATTTGATTTCACAGTTGTTGCTAACTTATTTCCCACTGTTAAAATCAATTAATGAATTTTATAAACCGTTTATAAGGGTTTATAAATTATTTGTAAGAGTCTATAAACATTTATAAAGGCTTATACAATAATTTTTTAAAGTATGGAAACTATTTATAAATATTTATTCAAAAAAATATAAAAGTTTATAAATAATTTAAAAGGGGTATGCATATAATTTATAGTTTATATATATTCCTATAAATGATTTATAAACCCTTATAAAATCACCTTTACCAATAGTTTATTTATATTCCTAGAAATGATTTTATAAACCCTTATAAAATCACTTATAAGTTTATACCAAAAATTTATAAGGTTTTATAAAAATTTGTAAAAATTTATAAAGGTAATTGCTTTATAAAGTCTCAAAAATCATTGTGGAGGTATGTGGAGCTAATGATGCCATTAAAATTGATCTGTGGGGTACCTCTTTCCCTATCTAAAATCATATTCCTACAAAATCTATATTCTCACAATTCATCATAAACTTACTCTTGTTACTTATTACAAATGTGTGATTTGAGTCGAAGTCTTACATTCACTACAGTGATTAAACAGCTTCCAAAGTGCTAAATTTGCTAACCTATTAAAGTTTTACCGGTCCCTGGAGGACCATACAAGAGCACTCCCTTTGGTGGACGAACACCAAGCTTCTCGAAAAGCTCCATGTGCGTCATGGGGAGCACAATAGCCTCTACAAGCTCTTGAATCTTTTTCAGAAAATAAACTCAATCAGATTCAACAAAACAAGCAAATTCAATAAGCTAAAACAGAATGGGATAAAACTAAATATGCTTCCGTAGCATTTATAATATTTTATAAATCATTTAAAGGTTAACTAAATCATTTATCAGGGTTAATAAAATCATTTGTATGGATTAAAACTCATATTAAAACATCACTCATAAGTCCCCTTTATTTATAAGAGTTTATAAATTAATTTATAAGAGTACAAAAAAAATTATAAGGATATATAAATTAATTTATAAGAGTGAATGGTTACACAATCTTAACACCACCAGTAAACCCACAAATAAAGCTCCAATCTTTTTTTCTCCGATCTTTTTTTTTCCTAACCAATCGAGAATCAATTGCTCCTGATCTACTCAACTACAGTAAACCATAGAGTTCTTTCTCTTCAAAAAAAAAAAAAGAATAATTCTTATACAAGGCTACTGGTTAAACTGAGACTCCTTCCTTCCTGTAGACACAACACAATTAAGAATCAATCAGATACAAAAAAAAAAACAAAAGAAAATATGTGGTCTTTGAAATGAACACAGTGAGAAAGAACAGATCTTTTGGTGAGAGAAAAATGCAATTTACAAAGAATTTGTCAAAATTTTAATACAAGATTTCCATCTCATCTGAATAATCAATCAACCATAGAAAGAAGAAGAAGGAAACCAAACACGGACCTGTCAGTTATCTTTGAAAGTCTATTAAGATGTCACCAGTATGAAAATGAAGAAATCACGGCTGCAGAGTTTATTAGTCAGTTTCGCACCAGCAAGGTCTGGCACAAGGTACCTTGTAGTTATCTGGTGCAGTCATTGTTCGTGGTTATAACTCTTAATGAGCCACTACATGGATTAAGAGACCAAAGTATTTGAGTTAGGAGACAACCAATGTTATATGTTATGTTTAGCTTAGGTTCTTAAGTATCTTGGTCCGTTGTATATATCAACCGAGTTTGTTATGTCGTTTTCAACTGATGTAAGAACAGTACAGAATGCAACTCCAGGTTCGTTGGTTCTCTGTAATAGAAAAGATCACAGCGAGTGAGAATCACTCAGTGTATGAAGCTTTAAATGTGTTAATACCTTACAGATAAGCTCTCCTTGGAACCCTCCCGCAACTATCAAATCGTCTTTAACCGCCATGGTGCTTATTTGGACTCTTGATATAGACTGCGACAACAATCCTTGCTGCTTCTGAAGATTAAAGTACCAAATTCGTTAAGTTAGTTTCAAGTCCTAGGTTTATGAAGAAGTGATATTAGAAGTAAAGTTGCTTACCATCGTAGGAACAGAAGTTATGGAGTCAACTGTGCTGGCTCTAGAATCATCTGATGAAGAAGCTGGAAAAGCTGTTAGAGAACTGATGCAACGGAGCACATCTTCTTCCTCTGTTTCTTCTGATGAGATCAAAGATTTCCATTATGCAGCATTGAAGCTCCAGCTTTCAACACCTGAAGCCATTGTGATTGAGAGAAATCCCTGAAGTCACTGCTCTCAAAACTAGGCGAGTGTGAGGTGAACAAGAGACAGCCTAGAATCATTTATCCTTGTATAATACACCGGTTAAACTGCAGCTGAGCCAAACTTGGCACTGGACTGGAAACCCCTCAAAATGCAGTCTTTCCAGTAAACAAAAGATAAACTAAGAAACCCTAACAGCTTCCCGCATCCACTGCACACTAGTGGCCAGTGAAGCTCAACAAAAGCTTCTGTCTTTCCCCCATAACATTGCATTGCAGCATAAACCAAAACAGAAAAAACACAAAAGCAGGGGATCATGAAACCAACCAACCAACCAAAATGAAAAACGTAAGGTAAAGTTTTTGTGTTGTTTGTTATTCATGCAAGGCTTTCAAGACTTACTCCTGATTTTAACTGGCTAACCTTATCAAGTTTTCCCTGAGCACCAAGTCTCCTCAACCTTGAACCAAGGACCCTTTTAAATTGTTCTGGCACTTCATACATTTTTTGCTATACACAAACCAGGCCATTATCGTTCTTGGGCATTGCATTGCTAGTAACCAAGATGGTTTCACCGACAAATCCACCATCTTTAAAAAGCTCTTTGTCCATGATTCTAAACTTGATATGAGTCAGCTTCTTCCATTGAGACATTGGGAAATCGAACACAAACTTTTGGTTCCACAATGCGTTGTCATTATGACCTGCTTTTACCATGAATATCATTTAAAATACCTTTGGTTTAGAAGAATAACAAAATTCAGTCAATAACAAAACTTGAACCTTTTGACACTTTGCTTCGGTACTCCTTTGTCCCACATTGTAACAACACATAATACACAGGCCTTCCTGCAAACAAGCCACAATCAAGACACACCATCTTCATTATCCAAGAATATATCTCAAACGGGTCCTTGAAGAACTTTCTCTCAGGTGCTTCAATCTGTTAACACAAACACAGATCATGGCAGAGATAAGATCTGAAGAGAACCTGATGAGCATCATTGATGGGAGTATGAATAGTACTGTTGGCAAAGATTGGAAATTCAATAGAGGTGAACTTCCATGTGTTACAGCGAGATACAAAGTACCACTGCCGAAGAGAGATCGTCTCGTTCGTGCTTCGCCGGAGAACTCATCAGCATCGTCAGATTTCACCGGACAACTCGTCATCATCTTCAAAGCTCACCGGAAAACTCATCAATCGTAGAATCTTGTCAATCGTTAGATTTCGTGGGGGGGGGGAAGAAAAGACAGTTTTAGGTTTTATTAGCTAAGGGTATAATTGATAATTGTATTTTACTTATTAAAATTTTGATGGTAAAGTTGGTTAATGCATAAATGAAAAATGGTATTAGGAAAGTGGTATTTATTACAATTTCCCATATATTTATATAAATTGATATAATATATCTTAACCAAAAGAAAAAAATTGAAAATATATAAGATTATTAATTTAAATATATATATATGTATATATACCTTTTTAAATATAATTTAAAATAAATAAAAATGTTTAAACAAATTTAAATATTAGTATGAAAATCTAAGAATACTAACATAATTTAAATTTAAAAATATTATTGCTGCCCATGGAGTGGAAAAATATATAGTTACATGTACTTAATTTAGTGACCTCACACCTTTCCTTTGCAAGATCGACGAACATATTCACCATCATATAGATGGCGTAGTATCATGGCAGCGAAATCTCTATTCATATTGGATATACGTAAAACAATTGGTATGGGTCGAGATACGAAGGTTTGGAGTGAGTCTTGGGTTCCAGACTTAGTGGCTTGACCATCTAGACCTGACCGATCACATTGTTTACAAACTACCTCAACTTTTTGTTAAGTTCTTTATAAGAATGATACCAAAGAGTGGAACATACAACTTTTACGGGAATTCTTTCACCCAGATGATATCCCTTTGATACTAGGGATAAAATTTTGTCGCTCTCTTATTATGGATGGATATGTTTGGAACCACACAAAATCGGGAGTGTATACAGTTAAAACCGATTATGACCTACTCCAATCGACCAAACTGAGTCTTACACGGGAAAGTGTTCAAGAACCGATTATCACGAGCCTTCAGAGCCATGTGGGGAAGATAAAAGCTCCAAATAAGATGAATCATTTCTTGTAGCAGGCTATCTTAGGCTATGTGGCGACAACAAAGAGGCTCATTTATAGATACCTGTGAAAAGATAGGAGGTGTACTAGAAGTGTTCGTCCAGTGGAGTCTATTAATCATCTTCTTTTTGAATGCCCCCCAACCCTGCACGTTTGCGCTTTACTGGAAAATCCGTCCCTTCCGAGTTACTTTCCGAGTACATCTATTTACCAAAACATGAAATTTCTGTTTTGGGAGAGAAAAGAGTTGGCTCCTCTGAGACCACAATTCGACACCTTCCCATGGATCTGTTGGTATATTTGGAAGGCGATGAATAACAAACTCTTTAATAGGAAAGTTGTATCCTCTATTGATAACCTTCAACACGCGTCTGTTGAGGCAGAATGTTGGAGGAAGGCTGATGAAAAGGAGGTAGCAAACGAGGATCAAGACGACTCTCCTACTACAGAGGTTGAGACATTAGCCCTTGGATACTCTGAATTCCTACTTGACAAATTGATACGTCATTGATCGATAATTACAGTGTTAGTGGCTTAGGGTGGAGTCTTAAAGATCAAATGGGTTCTGAATATTTTGGATTATGGGCATGTAGCAGGAGCCTCTCAGCTTTGCATGTTGAAATTGAAGGTTTACTTTGGGTAACATCATGTATGACAGACATGAGAATAACTTCGAGACGGTTTGAGACGAACTATTCGGACCTAGTAGACATAACTACAAACCTGGTGTATTGGCCAATTTTGCGACAGAGATCGAAATGCTCCGGAAATTACGAAGGATTTCGAGGATGTGTGTCTGTCTCATATTTCTCGGAGTAGGAATGGTCGAGCGAACGTATTAACAAAAGAAACAAGAACTAAAAGATATATTTTTTTCCCATATAAATTAGATCCAATCAGATGGAGGTGCTCTTCATAGAATCGATTTGTCTGATTATCACTTGATGTAGTTTATATGGACATAGACAAAAACAAAAAATTTAGTGACCTCGCCTAATTTCATGAAAAAGAAACAGATTACAAATGGGCTTTTAATATTAATGGGCCGACAGCTTTTATCATTTGGGTAGGTATCTGATTTGTTATAATCAACTCCAAGGGCGGGAAAGACGGCGAAAGAGAGAGAGAGGGAGAGAAGATGGACTCGGAGAAAGCGGTGGTGGACGAGCTGCCGCTAGCTATCGTGCGCCGGGTGGTGAAAGATAAGCTTTCGGAGTGTTCGCCGGATTATGACGTCAGCATTCACAAGGAAGCGCTGCTTGCCTTCTCCGAGAGTGCCCGGATCTTCATCCACTACCTCTCCGCCACGTACGCCTCAAAACCCTAACTTTCCGAACTTCTTTTTATTACAATATATGGAAATCAAATTCACCTTCGAATTCATTTGAACTGTTGGGTTATGCATATTATTGTAATGTTGAATTTTGATCTGACATAAAAGGGGAAGTCTTTGGAATTGATTAGAATGTCTCTCAATTGTTTTGTTTTTTTTGTTTAAAATTACTTTGTTGAATTGATAGGGCAAATGATATATGCAAAGACTCAAGAAGACAGACGATGAAAGCTGAGGATGTGTTTAAGGCTTTAGAAGACATGGATTTTTCGGAATTTTTGGAGCCGCTTAAAGCTTCTCTTGATGGTTAGTTTATTTTTTTCTGATGAAGATTTTTACTGTATCCCTATTTGAGGTTGTCTGATAAGAAGCATGCTTAAGTTTGTATTAATCTCTTTTCAGAGGGTATGAGCGTACCCATTGTTTTGTAAGCTAGTTAACCTTATTGATTCTCAGATTTTAAGAAGAAGAACGCTGGGAAAAAGGCTGCTAGTGGTAGTGGAGCAGCAGTTTCCAAGCCTAAAGAGACGAAAAAGAGGAAAAATGAAGAAGCATCAACTCAAAAGGGGGTGAGGAAAAGCAAGAGAGATGAGGGAGATTTGAAGAATGGTGAGGATGATGAGAATGACAACACAAAAGAGAATGAGGATGATTATACCGAAGAGAATGGAGATAATGAGGAGGAGGAGGAGGAGGATGTTAACGGAAATGAGGAAAACATCATTGAAGAGAATGAGAATGAGGGCAATAGCATGGAAGAAGCTGGGAGTGGGAGTGGTGAAGATGATGAGAACGAAGGTAGTGGCGAAGACGTAGAGGGTGATGACGAAGATGAGTGAACTCTAGAGGCCTTTTCATTTTCTTTTCTGCAAAGAACATGTTTTCAGGTTAATGTTTTCTCATTATAATGCTAAAATCGATTAGCTTGTAAGCTTGAGTAACACTGTTGTTGTTGGCATGACCATGTCGTAGACTCGTATAATGTTTGCTCTTTGACTCTAGTTTTACCAGATGTAAGTGAAAAGTTACAAAAATGAAGTTTTTAGTCTACGCAAAAGTTACAACAAAAAGAGCAAAACTCAACGTCTGACCCAATTGAAATTGCCTTTTGATCATGCGTATAACAAAAGCTAAACAGGTCGTCACTTGTTGAGTTTACTTCATGTATTCAGCAACACTCTGCGAAATATCGTCAAGGAAAGAAACAAAACCCCTGGCACTAGCAAAACCTGCACCGTCCACGTCTTGTTCTTCTATAAGATAGTTCTCAAAGGCAGTAGCATCGTCTTGTCCTCCTCTGATAAACATCAGTTTCGGTGTGATGCTCCTTCCTTGCTTCACCTCATTAATGGTCTTCCTCAATAAGCCTGTAATAACAAGTTTCAAAATAAACGTAAGCTAACCAAACCTTAAAAGGTGATTGAATTGGATTTAGCAAACTTACAGTCTTGTGGTGGAGGGAAAGGAAGTGACGAGTCAGCTGTTGATGAGTAGAAGACTATCAAAGTGGTATATGCATCTAAGAAAAATATCGGACTACCACTTGTCATTAATGCTGCACGGCTCAATGAATGACGCGGATACGCCAGTTTATCGGGTGTTGAATATGACATTAACGATGGGTATATCCCACAATGTAGAGAACTCGGCTCCAACACACTGCAAATCAAAAAGAAAGCATAAACTGGCATTTGTAACGTTGAATTTAGATACTTATAGTTCATAGTGGAGGTTACCTGAAAAGGCATTGCAAGTAGATTCTGTAATCAGGATGAACACCTTCTTCATGAAACCGGAGGAGAGGGTTACGGAGTAAGGCAAAGACTAAGCGAGGCAAAGGCTCAAGCTGGGGACACTGTGAAAACGTGATGTCTATCTGAGAACTCATTGACTTGTTTCCGTTCTTGTATTGGACGAGGTTAAAGGCATCGTTGTATTGTGCAGTTAGGATTACTAGCCAATCATGAAGCAACGCCCTCCCTTCTCGGACTCCATCCTCTAGAGAGACTAAAATTACCTGCAGAAACAAATAGCTACTATCTATAAATATACATAAATAATCAGCAGGTTGATGATAATGGGTTAACAACGTGAAATGACGTTTTACCTTGTGAACGAGTAATGAGAGAACAACTTCATGATCCACACTGTCGTAAATTTCGTTTATGTTCTGGGCAGCTGAAAACTGCATGGTTCTGATTCTTATTCGTCTCTGAAGTGTGTGTTTCCCTCTGCGGAACATGAATTAACATCAGAATTTGAACGAAACACTTCAAATTAGGTCATCAACAGGATGGAGAAGTTTGAGATTTACTATCAACTCTAGGCTTTAGGATGGACTATGTACAAGGTATGAGATTCATTTCAAGAATAAAAAAACAAGATATGATTGTTTCTAATGTTGACAAATTTAATAAATAAGCTGAAAGGTTGCTACTGGCGTACACTGTTTGATCAATAGTTAGAAGATATGGATTTAATCATACCTACTTGAAGATGGCAGTTCAGAGTTTGACAGTCCCTCGGGAGGTACAACAACTGTGTACTGGAATGCAATTTGGACCACGGGTGGGTATCCTGAATGCCTGGAAAAGGTAAAGTTCATCTAAAATGCTCAACTTTTTATTCTTCTTGGATTCAGCAATTTAGTAAGAATAATAATAATATTTTACTGCAGGTCGGGAAAAGGATGATAATCCCTATCTACAGATATATTGATAGTCAAAATAAAAGTGTAAAACCAATGACCAGCAGCTTTACAAACTCTAAAGTATGTATGAAAGCAATTATTGTCACGTTTACCTGGAAAATCCAGTATTATCAGTAAAATCAAAGTCATAGGCATATGTTGCATATGAATCACAGCATATGATATGTTGAAGGTTCTCGTATTGTGGATCAGGAAAGAAGTGACCAAACTGCAAGTAACGCTATACTGTTAGCTGAAGCAAAAACGAAATAGAAGCATCATTTGACTTTCATTTCTTACTAAAACCACGTACAGAGTGGAGAGGTTTGAATTCAGTTGAAGTCCTCATTCTTAAGACGCAGTTGAAAGCATACGGCCGGTTAAGCATCCGAAACCTGCAAAAGAACATCTTTCAACTAGTATGGTAACACCTGAAGGAAACAGGACATGCCTACTTTCTATGAAAGTGGAAAAAATTATGCTAACATGTCTTGGGGGAGAGTTGAGTCATCGGTGCTTGAATACAGAAACAACGATCCTCCACTTTCGATGCTAAGGAACTTCAGGGATGCTAAATCTGTGTACTCATTTGTAACTGCAAACACGTCTACGCATACGCCTGACTGGACAGCAATGGTGGCCTATAAAAGAGCCGTCAGTTATATTTATCTTTGGGATAGAAAAGTCTTTTTAAGTACGACTTACCAAGTCTTTGTAGAACGGTGTTTGCTCCGGAAGCAGAGCACGATCAGCATCAACCCTTTTACTTGCGTATTGTTCACCATATCTAGTTGTATCCAGTTGTCCACGTCCATAATCAGGAGGACCGGATAAAAAAGCAAACACCCTAGCTGCACTTATATAAACTCAATAAAACACTACCTACTGCAAAACAAACCTAATGAGGAGAAAATAACTAAACTGCGTTGAATATATAGATTATGGGCATGATATATATATATATATTGACATTACCTAATGCAAATGTATTCCCAAATTCAGATCCTAAATAGTTGAAGAGAGCTTCCATTGCTGTACCGAAGCCTCTACCACCCATCAACACACCATCCATCCCTTGTGCTGCTCCAGATGACCTCTCCCAAGAAGTTATCGGTCTAAGTGTCTCAAGAGCAGCAGCAATACGATCTTTGCAAGTTTCTACCTGCAGGTAAGTGTAGAAAGTAACTTAGTCTCGCTACAGATGTTCCTATTAATGTGGTCCAACAATTACCATGAATGACCAAGTAGGAAACAGGAAAGGAGATGTTTAAAAGCACAATACCGGAGCCAAAAACTGCAACAAAGGCATGGCATCCTCAAGTTCTAGTGGTAACTTGCTCTCCGCATCAGGTGGGATAAATACATTCTTTACAACTGGTACAGGTCCTTGAACATCATAAAGTCCTATTTTGTGGCTGAATGTAGCAAGACCAAACAGAGACCCTGGACTCAGAGCTGCAAAATTGAAAACAGGAGAGGGAAAAAAATTCAATCTAAGAAGACGGTCACACAGAAGAAACAAATCAATCCATGCTTTAAATATATTGTATAAAATGACCTTCCAGAGCAGCTAGCAATGCACTTTTCGTAAGCTCCAAAAACTCCTCAGAAGCTGCAGGTTGAATAAAGCAATAATGAGCAACACAAAAGTGTAAACTTAAACCAGAAGATGGTACTAATACACATATCAGACAGCAGCAACACATGAATAACAATATATGTTACTGAAGAAATAACATGTGAGTAATTCTTTTGTGCACCAAAACGATACGCACAAGAATGAGAGTCTTGGATGCACAGATTAACTTGTTGACGCCAAACCTCCATGAAAAACAACAGAAAACATACAAATTCAAGCTAGAATCACCGAATCCAGAGAGCATTCAATCAATATTGTTGACAAAACACACATTGCTTTCACCAAGGCGTAATTCAATCACAATCTACACCTACCACGATGAGATTAACCAACAGAAGAGAGAAGCAAGAAGGCTTACACGAGAGATCAATCGCAGCTACATAGACAGGCCTAGCTTGCGTCATTTCTTCCTCCGATCCATCCACTAGAAAACAAAGTAATCAAAAACTAGAGACAATTCAAATCACAACCAAAAAAGAGAGAAGCAGAAAACGAACGAGGCAACTCGAGATCAATAAAGGAGGAGCTCATTTCGGGGATAGAGTGAGGATTAGAGTAACGAGCGATCGCATCGGAAGGGAGTCCATTGAGAGTGCCGCAAAGCGAGCAGTTCCAAGCCCACTGGTCGAGCTCGCAGTAAGTGTTGAAGTACGCGTAGCAGTTTTCGCAGCGAGGAAGTAAATGGCCGTTGGATCCGTACGCTGGCGCGATCCCGTTCTCGTCTTTAGCAGCGAAGGGAGTCAGTGTAAGTCCCCACGGCAGTCCTGACGCCTCTAGAGCGTCTGAATCGATCGGGAAACGTGATACCGTTGCTCGGACGGCCATGTTCGATTGGGATTTGGTGGATCGGGGGGAAATGGATGAGCACGGTGTGGGAGAGACTGTGAGCCAATTCGTCTACGGCGCACGTTAGCTTAAGAGTTATGACGTCAACTTGTTTGTACAAATGAAGTGCGGTGAGGTGGAGTTGAACCGGGTCCTCCCACGCTATCCAAAATAAAGCTGTTCAACTGCGATTTGTGTTTGTTTGTCACGCATAGGCATGGGCATTTGGGTCTCATTCGGGTTTCGGTTTCGTCCAGTCGAATCTCGGTTCTTCAGGTTTATCAAAATCAGTCGTTTTTGGATTATTTGAAAGTTAGGTTCGGGATCTGTTCGGGTTCGGGTCGGGGTTAGTAAATCTTTAAGAACTAGTACAACCCATTATGTTTTCAGATTCGGGCCTCAATCGGTTATTTGGTTTAAAATACTTGATTTGTACATACTTTGTAACCAAAACATAAGTAGAAATCGGTTATTCGGATTTAAATTACTTAATGTGTAACTATTTTGTAAGCAATACATAAGTAGAATTGATTCAAAAATAAGAAAAGAACATCAAATTTGATCATTCAAAATCTATATAATAATAGTAGACTTTCTAGGCTCCACAACCCGCCACGTCAGCAGTTTTATGGGTCTCGTAGATATTTTTTAAACACCCATAGTCTTGGTAAGATGATCACAAACAATGAAATATACTTTAGTGAAGTGGTATAAGGTGTCTAATTAAGTATGCAAGATCGTGGGCTCAAAGCACGCAGCTATAATGTATTTTTGATTATTTTATTTGGGTTATTATCATATGGGCTTTTTGTTTACAAGATTTTTATGCTTTTTTGGCTTATTGGTTTAAAGATCAAATTGTTGGATAAATCCTAAATCTTAACAAGTTCAAACCCAAAATAGTTAAAAATGAATCCAAAACTAACAATAAAAAAAAAAAAAAAAAGTAAGTCTCACAAGGTTGCCTACGCGGATGGCTTAAAGAACCTTAAAACTATCATATTATAATATAGCTCAACCCAAAAATAAGAAAAAAAAAAATCCAAAAACGAACAGACCAAAAAACAAAAAAAAATGAATTTCACGCTGGTGCCTACGTGGATGACATAATGAGGCTTGCAAAATATAGATTAGGAGCTCAAAACAATAAAAAAATATAAAAAACAAGTCTCATGCGGATGGCTTAAAGAACCTTAAAACTATCCTATTATAATATAGCTCAACTCAAAATTAATAAAAAAAATAAATCCAAAAACGAGCAGACCAAAAAACAAAAAAAAAGTGAATTCCACGCGGGTGCCGACGTGGATTGCTTAATGAGGCTTGAATAATATAGACTAGGATAAGACCCGCGCCTTGCGCGGGATGAAGCTATTATTTTTATTATGTTTTTAAAAATGAAACAATAGTTCGGTTTCATTCGGATTAGAGGTGTTCAATCCGGATATCGGGTTTCGGTTCGGCTCGATTTTTTGGTATTTCGATCATTAAAATATAACTACTATTCTAAATCTATATGTACTTCAGTTTGATTT